>PVIH01017965.1:0-40056 GCA_004025045.1 Sigmodon hispidus | reverse complement strand
AATGGGAAGAAGACCCCGACCCCTTGCCAGGAGCTGGCTTTTATACTGCCAAGCCCTAGCCTCTTCCGTCTCCCCTTCTGATTGGTTGCAGACTCTCGCCTGACATGACGCAGGGTCAGAGGGCTTGGCTCACAGAGTGGAAACTTACCGGGGGACATGCGCAGAAGCGTTGTTTATCGCCTCGGCCGCGCCTTGGTACGGGAAACCGGCACCATCTTTCCTGCTTGACCGGGCTCCCGGCTCCCTACAGATAAGGGCACTGTCTGCCAAGACTCAGGACCAGAAATTGATTTATAGATCACAGACAGTGGAAGAGGACTGAATTCTGGAAATTATCTTTTGACATTCACACATAACTGTGGCAACTTAGCACACAAAATAAATAAATGAATGTAACAAAAACTCACTTTCTTAAGTATGTGAAATGACAGTAGTATCAAACATGTTGATTTAGTGAATTCATAGTGTATATATATTCATCAATCTATGCTATACATTGTAAAAGTATGCAATAAATGGATAAATAATTTGACTCAATGAAGTGACCATTCAAATTTGTTCAAATACTCATATTCTACATTACTACTTTTCTTGGAACTTTAGATAGAGGATTTGAACATGCCATGGACACATGGTGGTGTGTGCTTTTACTTGTGGTAGGACTTAAAGCTCTCCTGTAAAATAATTACTCACAAATAAATTCTCAAAAGAAATGTTAAATGCACAGACCCAAACATGCAAGCTTGTACACATATCATGCAGGTACACACACACACACACATACACACACACACACACATACACACACACATAGTTATGAGTCCACTAAAGTTGAGGTTAGACTTTTCAATGCTCTAAACTTGTTTAATGTATTTTTATCAGCTTTTGAATACACACGACAGAAGTGAGTCACAACAGAAAGATGAGATTATATTTGTAATCTCTTTAGTCGTTTCTTATTTTTTCTCCTAAGTCAGTTATTTATTTTCACTTGTAAGTTAAGATTTTTATGATTAAGAAGTTAAGATTGTGGCTCAACTGTTAAGAGTTCTTGATTTTTTTTCATAGTTCTCCAGTATGGCTTCAATACATATGTCAGAAGGCTCATAACCTCCTATAACTCTAAGTTCAGGGAACTAATACTCATTTCTGGACTTAAAAAGAACTAAACTCACATACATATACCACTTCCTCATACATATATATGCATAGCGAAAAACAAAATATAATAATTTCTTAAAGTTTCAATATCTGAATGACATCAGTAATTTTAATTGTATAAAGTAAAGAAAATTATTGACTTTTTAATCAAGCAAGAATCTATTGTTTTCTTTTTCCTTTTATTGAAAATAGATATTTTCTCATATAATGTGTCCTGATTACTTTCCCTCTCTCTATGCTTCTCAGCAACTCTTCATGTCTCCTTTCTGGGTCAATTCTGTTTTTTACATATTTAAAGAATTCATTTTTTATGATGTTAAAATTTCTAAAAACATATTAATTAGTGTCTAAGCATATATAAGATTTCAAAGTGCTGCCCAATAGATGGAGAAATAACTAAGTGTCTAAAGTGGTTGTCACACAAGTGTGCAGACTTGGATTAAGATCCCCAGATCCTATGTAAACTCTGATATAGCAGTGACCGTCTGTAATCCCAGCATTTATTCTTCAAGATAGTAGGCCAAGATAATAGAATCTCCAGAAGTGAGTGGTCCAACTATCTTGGTATATGCATTGGGGAAGAAATTTCTGCCTCAAACACATTGAAAAACAGTGACCAATTTGTTCAAAATACAACATGCTTGCCATGGCAGAGATACTCTCACATTAGTACAAATGCATGGGCACATACGCAGAAGGAGAAAGGGGGGGGGAGAGATAGAGAGAGAGAGAAAGAGAGAGAGAGAGAGAGAGAGAGAGAGAGAGTAAGAACACAATAACAGGGTCTGTTAAGACTGGTCAAGGTAGTTGATGAGCTGACTGATAAATGAAGTTCAAGTTTGAAAACCTACCTGGTAGAGTGGAAGAATTGACTTCCATAGGTTGTCTTCTGACATCTGTGTATACATGTGTGCATGCGCACACACACAGAGGAGTGGGGGAGAAATGTGATATACTGTGTATCAAATAAAGATTGTCTGAAGATCAGAGGACAGAACCAGCCAAAGAGTTACTCATAGAGACCAGGGCGGCAGTGGTCACACACACCTGTAGTCTTAGCACTCAGGAGACAGAAATGTGTCTGGATCCTGGACTACAAGGAAGTAAAGTAATCTAGTCCAAAAGAGGACCAGAGCTAAACAGTAGTGCCATACATCTTTAATTCTAGTACTTGGAATCACAGGCCTTTAATCCCATCTCTAGAGGGATGAGACAGCATGTGATATGGCTGAGCAGAGAAAGGAATATAAGGCAGGGGGAAACAGGAATTCTTCCATTTTGGCCTGTCCTGTGCTTCCCTTTGCTTCCCTTATTCAGGCTAAGAATTCAATGGGTAGGAGCTACCCCTTTCTGCCGGAAGATTCGGTAATGAATCTAGCTTCTCTAGTGGCTTGTTTCTCTATTTCTCTGATCTTTAAGCATTTACTCCAATATCTGGTTTCAGTTTTTTAATTATAAAATCATTAGGATTTGTGTAATAAAAAGGGAAGAAGAACACACTTCAAATAGTTTATTTCAGAAATAATAACCTCTGCAATAGTTATCTTCTCAAGTATAGATTAACTGCAACATATACAGTAGTATATATTTACTACTTAACATTAAGTATAGTAACAAAAATGACAGAAGATCTTTGTATATATCAATGTTATGCTAGAGTGCAAAATTTGCTTACAAACCATATCTATGTGTCAATTAATCAATAAAATATGTTAGTACTATGGATAGGAGAACAACGTCTTGAATTATCATAGTTAGATTCCTGAGAGCTGTTGGTTTTCAATTCACCCAACCTTCTCAAACCTTCATTTCTAACATTTACAAACTACCATACTGGCCATTGTCAAACATACATGACACAAATCAGGAAGATGATAAGTGACAGGAGTGATTGACATGTGTCAAGTATACATTACACAGAACTGTTACCACACCTTCCTTTTATTGCACTACTTTTATTTTTAAATGTATACATTTATATATGCTGTGTATTTAAAGAAAATGTTGAGTATTTTAATATTGCATGAAAGAATATGCAGATCAAAGTACACATTAAAATGAAAAAAATTCTATAACAGGTTTTAAAAATCAGTATAGAAATCTCACATCTTTCTTTGAAAGCACTATTATTTTGGATTAAACTTCCTCAATTCTCCCTGATATCTAGATTTCACTGGGCAGGAACTCATCGTAAATTGCTTTAAATTGCTTTTATAGGAAAGTCTGTCTCCGTGGCAGAAAGTACAGGTCAAGTTCACTTGTTTACTTCAAAAAGTAAAAGCAACAGAGCAATGAACTTGTTTCATGTAGAAAGTATACATGCTTAGAAATGATAAGACTGGGAGTTTATCTTTAGCTTGACACGTAGGTCAATGATAGAGCAGGCATCATGCTCCAGCCCCTCCCTTGCCACGACATGTGGAAGCTAATGGGTGTTTAGATGTGAACTGGACTGTGGGCTGAGTGGAAAAGAAGATGAATAGCAGCGGGATATTAAAAATTCAGCATTTTAAATGGACAAATGGACCTTCATTTACTGTAAAAAAGCAAAGTGCCAAGATTCTGTAACTGATCCTTAAAGTGTCAGGTTCTTTATGTGATGGGGACATTGTATATGAATAAATGTTTCTAATACATAAAGCACCATTATAAAATATATGATTGTTTTAAACACATTTAAAGACATTAATACTTAAATATTCTCAATATGCTTTTGATAATTACATTAAATACTTAAAAGGTAAAATGTATATATTTGTATAAAGTTAATATGAATGTGTGTTAATTAAATGAAGTTTGGTCATTTTAAAGAAAAATGCTCTTGTATTTTGGTAGCTTTCAATTTTTGGCTAGTGAAAATTACTTTTGCTTGTCATTTCTCTCTTATTTCTCTGTTATTATGATGTGTGATTTTATCCTTTGTTGTGATAAACAGAGAGAAAGTAGATGTAAAGACTGGATCCCAAGGTCACTCACTGAGAAGGGAAGGGGAAACCCCCAGCTTGCCTTTGCTTCATTAGGCATATCTGTTCAGCAGACCACTGATGGACAAAATGTCTATAGTTTATTGTCTTCACAGCTCATAAATTGCTAAATATTTCTCACCCACTTGAGTCTAGATTTGCATCCCATGCTTTGAAGAAGATGATTACAGAATGCTGATCGGCCAGTGAATAATTACTGCTGAAAGGCTTTTGAGATTTCACAGAACCCTGAAAATGTCTCTTTAAAATTAAACAGAATATTTTCAGACTCCTTGTATATAGATTCTAAAATATTGGGCATTGGGAAGATAAAGTTAAATGCCTACTATGCAAAAGGGCAGACCAAATTATAGATATGCTGAATTGTGAGAGAATTATATTGCAGAAGAATCTGTTTTTAGGACGACCATCTCTTGTAGATTTTTAAAGAATTATAGTTATTTTAAAAAAGAAAACAACTACCAGCGAAGTCTTCATTTATAATTACAAGATCATTGTAGCTATTTCTTTTTCTTCCTGAATTGAAATGAAAGGCATAAGCTGATCCCCAAAGGTACAGAGAACCTGAAGACAATTACTAAACATTTATGACCTTTTACCTTAAGATTTGGTAGAAGTGGTCTCACCCTAATATACCTAAAAACCCAATATGTTGAAGACCAAATTGTTACTAAAGAGAACTGAAAAATTCAAATTTCAGAGTGATGGTGTAGAAAATCCTCACCACACATGCCTGTTTAATTAGTGGATTCATGACTTGATCTGCATCAGTGTTAGTTAAACAGAAGTGGGGGAAGTAAAACAATGTTGGGGTCAAAAGTGGGAATGTAGAGATTTCTTAACCTCAACATTCATAGTCCAAAATCAAGGAATCCTGAGTCCTTCAAACACTCTGAGTGACAGCCAGGACTGAGCTTTGCAGTTTCCATGCCAGGAAGGATATTTACTTATTGAAGAAATCTGAGCAGGAAAGGGAAAAGGTGTGATTTATTCTACACCAGAAACTGTAACAAAGTCTCTTTTCACAGTTGTCCAGGATCATAAAAATTTGTGGTAGACTGATGGCTACTGATCACAGACATGTTCCTTTTGTGTAGAAGTACTGAAGTGGACCAGTAGTTCAAAAATGTGATGATCTAAATGATATCCTGCAACTATCAGTCAGAGATGAAAAATTTTCAGTAAAGATATTCCCAGCTCACTCAAGATCGTCATTTTCCCAATGGTTCATTTCCTTCCTCATTAACAACCCTGAGGAAGGCTGACCTACTTTTTAAAAAGAGAGAAAAGCTTACTTCCCCTTAGTACTAGAATCATACTTCCAGCCTAGTTGAAGGAGAGAAACTTGAGTTTGAAACAGGAATTTTGAAATGAGCGTATGATTTCCACTAAGATTGTTCTGACAACATTGAGTAAATGTAAATTTATTGAACAGAGTTACACTTTTTTTCAGACAGTTTCTACACACTGCAGAGAATGATTCATGGTATTGTACTTGGTTGCAGTAATCAATAAGGCTTTTAGAAAATAGTTATTGGTTGTAAGCCAGTAAGTGAGAAATCTTCAATAAATTGGAGAGAGAAACTTTTAAGCTGACACTCAATGGCAGCACACATCTCAGAAACTATGTTTTGCAACATTGCACAAGTTTGCTTTATCACCAACTATGTCTGGTTTTTGTGTGTTTGTCACCTTTTAACACAGCATTTTTACATTTTTTTATACTTTTGGGAAGAAAGAATATCACATCTTTTATCATATTTTTGAGAAATAACTATTCAAGTCTCTCTCTCTCTCTCTCTCTCTCTCTCTCTCTCTCTCTCTCTCTCTCTCTCTCTCTCATCCTTCTTGACAAGGTTTCTCTGTGTACCAGCTCTGTCTAGCTTTGTCTATCCTGGTACACCAGGATAACCCTGAATTCACAAAGATAAGCCTACCTCTACCTTCTGAGTGCTAGTCTTAATGACATGTGCCACCACCACCCAGCTAGACTGTTCTTTCTAGACAAGAGAGGCAGTACTTTTTGTCTGTACCAGCACTACATAATATTAAAAATTCAAAATATCTTCTTACAGGAATTTCAGAGTTGAAAAAAATGAAAAGTTATTAATAATTCTTGATTGTACTTAAAGGGATGTTTCATGAGGTAGAGAAACACAAACAACAGGAATTGCCTGTTCTATAAACAGGTTGTTTTTTAAGAAGAAGGAACAAAGGAGAACAATGATAAATATTAATTTTATTATAAAGAAAACATTAGGCAGGGTGCTGTTCAGGCTTCTCCTAAAAGAAATGGATAGGAGACTAAATACTATAATCTATATGATATAATGTTATGGAATAATATGTTTATACACTATAAAGATGGGTCACTCTGATTGGTTTAATAAAAAAGCTGAACAGTCGGTAGGATTTCCAAGCACAAAGAATATTGCAAAGAAAAAAGGGAGAGACCAGGAGACACAGAAGAAGCAGGAAAGAAGGATGGACAGTATGTAGATGAGGTATACAAGCCTCAGCGCAGTTCACAGATTTTAATAGAAATTGGTTAATTCAAGTTATAAGGCTGATCTATTGGCCAAGCTTCTGTAATAAAAAAATAAGTCATTGTGTTGTGATTTGGGAATTGTTTGGTGAGACAGAGAGTCATTACATGATAGGACCCCCCCTTCTCTGTTATTTGTATATTTCAAACTTCTGGGAACCCCATATTTATGAAATATGTTCATTCTACTGTTTCCCAGAAAAATCATCTTCTTCCATTTTAACACAAGGACAGTTCAAAAGTGTAACCTTTTTTTAAAAAAACTTTAAATAGCATCATGTTTACCATTTAAGGCAGAAGAGCAGAGCAAAGGAGAAATTTCTCAGGTTTTTAGTTTCAGCTTTATGTTACAAAGAATAGTCTAAGGCATTAAACATGAATGGCTATTGTGTATGCATCACATAAGTAAAGATGTGATAGTTTTATTTCTAAAAAAAAAAAAAAAGGTAAATCCTAGGATCCAAAGCCCATGTGTGTCACCAGAGGTAGAAGCCTTTACAGTCATAATACTATTTAGCTTGTGTGAGAAAATCCTCAAAGCCAGTTTTTGGTAGAAGCTCTATATTTTTGATGATTTTTATCTCCAAAAAATAGCAAGAATCACATAATGAATATTCAGTATTCATTTGTATCTTTGGCAAAGAATGTTAACCAGTGGGTCTGCATCTGTGCCAGGTGCCCTGAAGTACTCAGCCTTTTATTCAAGAAATTTAAATAAAAGTGCACAGACATTGAAAAGTAGCAAGTAATTCTAATTCAAAAGTGAAGTGATAGCATAAGTAAGAATAAACTGTCAAAAGTGACAACTGGCTGCAGAAATAAAGTATTCAAGGGTCATGAAAATTTTTTCAGGCTTCCTTTCGTAAGATACAAGAGTCAAGCAAGGGTTAGTTTCAAAGGGCATTACAAGACTGATTATTTGTTTTGCTTGGCAGAAGGTCTAGATTATATAAACTTTTGTACATTGCCTATGTCACTCCTTATAAACATATGATTTTAATATATGTCAAATTATGCATAAGCACAAGATTGTTAGTAGATTATTTTTTAAAAAAATTTATTCAGAGGCCACAACTTGTTTTATTTCTGTACATGCAATAAAAACCATTTCAGGTCTGATCAGCTCATTGATTATAGTTACCAGTTTTAATGAATATGGAAGCATCATCAGAAGGTAGTTAAGAAAGAGCAGGTCATTCTATTGTTTGAAGTGTAGTATATATGCAGCATATTGTTAGAACAGTGAGGGGTGCATAGGTTAAATCAGGTGGAGTTTCAATTTATTAAGCTATTGGCCATGCTGGCCTGCCTCAACTGTATAATCCTTAAGTTTGCAAATGTATTCTCAGTTAAAAGGGATTAATCTCTACACACACACAAATGAATTTACCAGACCCTGTTCTCCCTGAAGAAAAGCCTTACTTCCAATCTAGTGTCTGTGGCCTCTAATCTTCCTGCCTCATCTGAAAGAGAGAGACAAAAATAAATTAGAAGTTCTATCACTGAAAACATGTGCATGTGACATTCATAGTCAGAAACATACACTGGATATTTAACTGGTTATCACAGCAGGAGTGTTCCAGTGTAACCACCACCACTGAAAGAACTGTGAGAGACAATCCTCTGAGAGGTACTTAGGGGAACATGATGTAAAGTGTGGAGACAGAGAGAAAAGCACTAGAAAAGTCTGAGCACATTGGTACCTGTAGATAATGGAAACACTAAACATAGCCAGGCTGCCAGCCAGATTAACACAAACCCTTGCACTAAAGGCCTATTTAGCTCAGTTCCTATTACTGGAAATAACATGTCTGGCTTTCAACAAAAATTACAAGTTATTGAAGAGTCTGGCTCCAGGCCAATATCTGACGGGTGATTATTTTTTTCAGGTCCAGCTATAGACAGTTAACAAGCTCAGCCTGAAGAACTCTGGAGGTGATGAAGGGATTGTTAAGAAAAGTAGCCTCTCAAGTCACAACAGACATAAAACCTAACTATAGAACTGTAGTTATCTCGAAGAAGGTGTAGGGTCACATTCAACACCTGCTCCTAGAGGCCAGGCATGTATGAGTTCTACGTCCCCGTGTTTTCCTTTGGATGCCATCTTGTTGAGGGAGAAGCATTTATTTACCCCCCCCCCACACCACACACACACTAAATTAGTCCACAGCTGTTGTTCTTGACGCTATCTTTTCCTGCTTTTCTCCTTCAATCTTAGTCTACAGAAATCATCATAAGGACCCTGGCAAAGGGGTGAGTCCCTTCGTCTGAATTTAATGCCCATGTCCTGTCTCTTTGAGGGAAAATAAAACATTACCAGTGAGAGAAAAGTATGACTAAAAGTCTGGTTTCCTGGGACACCATCATCATTTGCTTGCATTTAGGGAAGTAGGGAATGTTAAATATAGAATAAAATTCTTTCTTACCTTTCAAGTTTTAACCCAGTAACTAGTTATTATAATCTGTTAATATAAATTAGAGGAAAATACACTCTGTGAATTGGTTCAACAAATGTCAGTAAAGAATAACAGAAAAGGCATCTGAATGTGCCTTTAGCTGAACTGAAAGAAGATGAGAATACACTTACCAGTCAAGGTGTTACATTTGAAAGGGCAAAAATCCAATCAAAGTGCTGACTGTTGATACCTACCTACCCATGGGACTGAGATCAGGATGACAAACTGAAAGGAGAAGAATATTTTATATACACTAGAAATTTTGCAAATAATACCCAAGCAGCTTCTTGGTGTGAAAAACAGGTTAAAAGGGTGGGGATAATAGGGAAGATTTTCCAAGTGCTAGATGATGGCATAGCATTGAGTTTCATTTTGTTACTCTTCTTTTCATTAGGTCTGAAGTTCAAGAATTCTCTAGAGTTCTTCACAATCAGTATTCCCAGTCAGTATAACACAAAATTTGTTTAGAGACCATGTATGGCAGCAAACAATTGCATGAAAACATTGACAGCTTCAAAATAATTCTTTTCACAATGTGTTATATTCCCACTGTTACTATGGTATATTGCTACCATTTTTTCTCTCCTTCCTAAAAAACACCAGTGACAAAATACTGCACAAACCCTTTAGGAATTATCAATCTAAAAAGTTGTTGAGCAGATATTCATGAAGACATAACCGCTTCATCCCAGCATTGAAATGTCTAAGCTCTGAAGCAGGATAATTAAGTGTTAAAGGCTATGAAATTTATAGGTCATGGGACTCCAACTCAGGCCAAGAATCATGAGCAACTAAGATACAGATAGAGCAGGAGAAGATATGGTTTTCTTCAAGATCTCCCACCACCACCGGCACCTGACCCTGGCTATTTAATGCCAAGTACTCAGTCCTGAAGCCATATATATACAAATAATATTATATATACTGAGGAACTTGTATGTCTATTTTAGTTTTGCCTATATGTGTGTGTACATATGTAGATGAAATAAGCATATACATACATACAAATAGTTAATGAAATAGAAGCCTTGAACTATAGAGAGAATGAAAATTGTGTACATGGGAAGTGGTGAATGGGAAAAAAGTAAGGGGTCATGATTACTTATATTTCAATTTCTTTTTTTTTCTGTATACTTATTATTATTATTATTAACAAAGAAGTCACACATTCTATCCCTGAATATCATTATTCAAGGTCCCTTCCCCCTCCCACCACATCAGGTCATTTTTTCTTCTCAACAACTCCCCATCCTCTCCCTGGGCAGGCAAGAGACAGTCCCATGGTCCCACTGACCCAATATTGCTTAGTTCAGTCTCCACTTCTGGCAGATCCAGTTTTGTCCCCCCTCCCTCAAGAGTGAGTCAGGTGTTCCTTTAGGTGGAGTGGGATCTGAAGAGTCAGTCCAGGGTGTTTCTGATCCCAAGCTGTTCATTGGTTGTGGTTTGCAGCTTGGGCATGCTTGGCTTTTTTCTTGTTCGTTTGTTTAGAGACCACTAATGAGTGAGTACATCCCCTGTTTATCTTTCTCAGTTTGTGATACCTCGCTCAGGAGAATATTCTCCAAGTCCATCCATTTGCCTTCAAATTTTAGGATATCATTTTTTCTTACTGCTGAGTAGTACTCCATTGTGTAGATGTACCATAGTTTGTTTGTTAATCCATTCTTCAGTTGAGGGACAACTAGGTTTTTGATATTACAAATAATGCTGCTATGAACATAGTTGAGCTAATGCCTTTGGAGTATGACTGTGCATCATTAGGGTATACACCCAGAAGTGGTATTGCTGGGTCCTTGGGGAGATTGATTCTCAATTTTCTGAGAAACCGCCATACTGCATTCCAAAGTAGCTGAACAAGCTTACACTCCCACCAACAATGAGGGAGTGTTCCCCTTGCTCAGCATCCTCTCCAACATAGGCTGTCATCTGTGTCTTTTATCTTAGCCAATCTAACAGGTGTTAGGCAGTATCTCAAAGTTGTTTTGATTTGCATTTCTCTGATGGCTAAAGATGATGAGCACTTTTTCAGGTACCTTTCAGCCATTCTTGATTCCTCTGCTGAGAATTCCCTTTTTAGATCTGAACCCCATTTTTTGATTGGGTTATTCAAGGTTTTGTGCTATAGATTTTTGAGCTCTTTATATATCTTAGAGATCAGTTCTCTATCACTTGTAGGGTTGGTGAAAATCTTTTCCCATTCTGTAGGCTGTCGTTTTGTCCTATTGACAGTGTCCTTGGCTTTACAGAAGCTTCTTAGCTTCAGGAAATCCCACCTATTGATTGTTGTTCTTAGTGTCTGTGCCACTGGTGTTATATTTAGGAAGTGGTCGCCTGTGCCATGACCAAGTAGGCTTCATCCCAGAAATGCAGGGATGGTTTAACATATGAAAAACTGTAAATGTTATCCATCATATAAACAAACTAAAGGAACAAAACCACATGATCATATCCTTAGATGCTGAAAAAGCCTTTGACAAAATCCAACACTCCTTTATGATTAAAGCCCTGGAGAGATCAGGAATACAAGGACAATACCTAAATATAATAAAGGCGATTTACAAGAAGCTGATAGCCAATATCAAACTTAATGGAGAAAAACTCAAAGCAACCCCACTAAAATCAGGAACTAGACAAGGATGTCCTCTCTCCCCTTATCTATTCAATATAGTTCTCGAAGTTTATGTTTTAATTTCAAAAATAAAAAATTGAATTAAAATTATGTGGGAACAAACAAAAGGCTAGTGATTTAGGTCACTGATAGAGGAATTGTCTAATATGCTCTTTGCTACCTCAAAATACAGAGAATTTATAAAAAAAAGAATTAATCCAGAAAAAACTTGAGATGCAAATGTTCAATGAAGAAGTAAAAAAAAAGATATATTTGAAGTCTGTTATTTTAAAAATGTGTAATAATAAAATATTGAAGATACTCACTTTTTTCTATGGGACTAAATACAAGACTCTATTTTCTTGTGTACGATTTCAATCAATATAGAAATAGTATTTTCCCTACATCCACAAAAACGTAATGCAAGAAAAAGAATAACACTTGCAAGCAAACCTGATCTCAGTGGAAAAGCAATCAACATGGTAGAATCATTTTAAAAACAGGATTTAAGTTTTCTAAGAAGAAGTAGTGAGAGCATTGATTCTTGTTTTCTTCTTGTAAGTTAAAAAAAAGCTAGGTTTTATATGAGATAATTTATTTATGTAAAATAACTTCAACAAAATATCACACATTTTAGTTGACATAAAAAAGATACCAAGGAATTCACAAAATATTTATTCTTTTTGTCACATACTCAACTGGCCATCTAGACCATCATATCAAATAATTCATAAAGAATCATGTAAAAATCCAGGAACACTTTTTAGTTTTAACACTACTATTAATGGATATCAGCAGGCATTATTATTATAAGAATATAAATTCTTTATAGTTGACTGCTGTTCCCTGCAATGTTGCGAGGCAGTTTTTATAAAGGCTTAGCTTACAATATAAAGAGTGAACTCTACCAATAAAAAACACTTCTGCTTTATTATCTTGTGCATACCATTTGATAGGGCATAGGTAAACCTAAATTCTCATAACACACTTTATAATGTGTGCTCTCTACTAGGAGAGAAGGAATTTGTACAAAGTAGGACTATTTAAGGTG
The DNA here is from genome assembly GCA_004025045.1 of Sigmodon hispidus. Lineage (NCBI taxonomy): Eukaryota > Metazoa > Chordata > Mammalia > Rodentia > Cricetidae > Sigmodon > Sigmodon hispidus. The sequence goes on along the minus strand of PVIH01017965.1, from coordinate 27,251 downwards.
TCTTTGCTTCTAGCGTTACCTCGCTGCAGGACTGTTGGTGGGAGCACATCTGCTTAACCACAAAATTACCTCTACTCTCTGATGGATACAGGGACAATATAGTTATAAGTCAACGTTTTCTCCAGCCTATGGGTTTAATAAAAGCTGATTGGCCAAAAGGCAGACAGGAAGTATGGATGGGGCTACCAGGATAAGAAAACTCGGGAACACACAGACAGATGCCAAAGGAATGCTTGACGAGGCGACAGTGGCAGATATAGAGGAAAGAAACTGAAATGCTGCTCTAAGAAACGGTACCAGAGGAAAGAATCTGAAATGCTACTCTAAGAGAGAAAGGGACTGGGAGGTGCAGGAGGGTGAAGGGAGTTTGAACAAGGGATTACATGGACAAAAAATGAGATGTTATTCATAATAATAAAAAAAGAAAAGATACTAAGCTGCATGACTGAACAAAATGGGCTGAGTTCAGTTGAAGGAGTTAGCAAATTATATGCCTGAGCCCTAGATGAATCAGCATAAAACTAATATAAACCTGTGTGGGATTATTTGAAGCTAAGTGGGGCTGCGAGTGGGTTTGAACCTTTGGTCCAGGCCTGGAAAGTCCGGGCCAGAACCTTTTACAACATTTAAGAATCTGTAATTCAATAATGCAACCAATGCGTACACAGGCATACTTGACATTTTTCGACCCCTTCTACTGATTTACAGCACACCCTCAAGTACTCTTTTGTGTAAAAGAAAAAAAATTCTTCAATTATCTCAGTATTCTGTGTTGTAGTAATAAAATAAAAAAAAAACAAGTTTTATTATATAAATAATAAAAAAATTCTCATTATGAAATAGTAGCTGAGATAATACTAAAACACAGCTCTAGCCTAAAGATGAGCCAGACTTTTTGGGAATAGAGGGTACATGGGAGAATCAAGATGCCTAAATGGGGATATATAGAATTCTTATATTTCACACACATACACACACACACACACACACACACACACACAATCCTAATCAATGTGACAAACACACTGCTGCATTTTGAGGTGAATTACTAAGTTAAAATTAATAATAATCTGTGAAAACAAAATTAAAGCCATAGGATAATAGACTAGCAAGAGAAGAAACCTAGGTAGGCTTCTTTTCAGTGGATTGCATGCTGAGGAAGAGGAGGTGGGTGGGTCTTTCCTTTGCAGGAGTCTGATGGACAATGAATACTCCAGGTTTATACACAATTAGATCTCATACTCTGTAGTAGAGAAATTTCTGGAAATGTGGAAATATCATGATACTGATCATAACAGGGCTAAAGAGAACCATTTACCCAAACAAACAGCAACCAAAAAAAGAAGCTTTATGCAAGGTTGAAAAAGCATTTGTGCAAGTAGGTGTTTCAGAGACCAAACATCCTTTCAGATACTTCAAACACCAGAGTTATTTAGGGAAAGAGACTCAGAGTAGCAAGTAGATGCAGAGGAAGGCCTCAACATGGCATATTTGGAATTGCTTTCATTTTATTTATGCTAGAAATCATTCTTACAATTGCATTTGTAGAAAGCATTACACTGAATTAAAAATTTATAGTAACCTCTTTTACCGGCTCCATATTAAAAACAAGGCAACTAAGCCCCATTTAATGTTCTGCTTATTATACTGTTCTGTATTTATAACCTAAGTTGCCATTTCTATGTTGCTTTCTCATAGAAATCACTGAGGAAGTTATTAATTTTTATTATGTCATTTGCTATACTTGTTTGGGCAGGAACAATAGGTTTAAATCCTTTGAAGATGCTGATTTTATTACACTTATTAAAGTTCTTATAAAGGAAAAGGTAATACATGTTCATGTCAAAAATAAAAATTCAAAATATTAAAAATAAAATAAAATAAAAATGCAATATTTTTCTCTTTCTCCTAGATTTCTTGAACATTTTTCAAGATCCAATCACCTATAGTGTAGTTATAAATATGACTAGGAAATTTATGTATAAGGGCAAGGCTTGCATGCATATTTTTATAAATACAAAATACTTTATCAATAGAAAAATATTTTGCAAACCTCAAATTGATGTCTGTAGCAGTTCTCATATCTTTAAATCATACAACTTAACATTGTTTCATAATTATTTTTTGTTTAAGTTAAAGCAGTGATCACAATATGATCTCACGAATCACATGGTTGATCCCCATACACAGAGATGTTCATTTTACACTGTTTATTAAGGAACAAAATAAGGAGTCCAAATATCACAGAAAATTCACATGAGAGACAGGTACATTAATGCCATAGCAAGTGAGTTTTGAAACTATAAATATCAACTTTCTCTATTAGGTCTAAGTTAGAACTCTGTGCAAAGTATAACTGAAATAAAATAGCTTTCATTGTGTAGCAGTGGCTAGCAGGAAAGATTCTGTAACCAACAGAGTTACCCAAGGACCCTTGACCCTAGAAGGCAATTTATTCTGACATACTGAAAAGACACAATGTGTTCATCCAAGTTTCTTCCATAGGACACTCATAATTTTGAAGATGAAAATGGTTTTTAAGTCATAAAATATAGCATGTGATATTTGTGAAGTATTTTTAGTATTTTGAGCTTTGAATTATTATTTTATATTTTTAAAACAATAATTATATCATTTGTCCCTCCTTACCTCACTTCTACCCTTCTCTCCCCCCAAGTCTAACCTTTCCCATATCTCTCTTCTCACAGCACCTCACATTGATGAACACTTTTTTCTTTCATGACTATTTTAACACACATATAGAAATGCCAAAAAGTATTAATGCAACCTGATGAGTCTTTTTAATGTGGCTTGAGTAGTGAATTACCTTAATTTTATTGATGAGACATAAATTTATTTTAAGTTATAAATATCTATAAACAGAATATAGATGCACAATTGAAAGTAGATTAATATTTACTCATAGAACTCAATAATTTAAATAAAAAAAAAAGCAAAGCATGCCTAAGCTGCAAACCACAACCACTGAATAGCTTGGGATCTGAAACACCTTGGACTGATACCTTGGATCCTACTGCCCCTAAAGGAACACCTGACTCAGTCTTGATGTTGGGGGAAGAAAACTGGATTTGCCAGGAGTGGAGGCTGAACTAAGCAATATTGGGACCTTGGGACCTTCGGATCGCCTGCCCATGGAGGGGATGGGGAGATGTGAAGAAGAAAGAATTACTTGATGTGGTGGGAGGGGGAAGGGAACCTTGAATAAGGATATATAAGGATAGAAAATGTGACTTCTTTATTCATAATAATAAAAAAAGAAATGAGGCTGGCATGTGAAAGATGGTTATAAAGGGTAAATTATTTAATCTGTGGGTTGCCACTACAGGTGATGGTGGTTAGTGCTTTCAGGAATGTTGATTGTATGTCAAATATTGTGCAAAGAACTGTGTATATGCTGTCTCATGAGACAGACAGGCAGCTTGGGAGGCAGGCCCCGTTAGCCTCATTTTCAGATGAGGGAAATGAAATACAAAGAAACCTGACCTGGTTCCGGGCACACAACAATTTGTAAGTGGGAGGCTGGTGCTGTTGTTACTTTGGTGTGCCTCCAGGACCAGTACTCAGCCTCCAGGACCAGTGCTCAGCCTCCAGGACCAGTACTCAGCCTCCAGGACCAGTATTAAACACCTCTCCCTTTGAAGGCATTTGTCAAACTAGCTAACAGATTATTATTGCAGAGTTATTTGACCAACCTTGTGTGAAGTATTAGATTATTCTGTTTTATTGCTTTAAAACTACCGGTGATTGGTTGTTAAAAAAAAGAAAAGAAAAGAAAAAAAATAACTCTGTTAAAAAGAAAATGGCTTTAGATCTTAAGATTCCACTCCTTTGATACCAGTGTCAGGCTATTTGTGTATTTTTTTTTTATCATAAATAGAAATATTGTTCAAAAATAAAAAGTATATTTATAAAAAAAATTTGTAAAGGTTCATTGTTTTAAGAATTTTCAAACACAAGCACATATCATATACATAAACTGTAACATTCCTTCCCTCCTAAGAATTGAACTTTTCTTTTTATTATTATTATTATTATTATTATTATTATTATTAACAAAGAAGTCACGCTTTCTATCCCTGTATATCCTTATTCGAGGTCCCTTTCCCCTCCTGCCACATCAGGTCATTCTTTCTTCTCCACAACTCCCCATCCCCTCCATGGGCAGGCAGCAGATAGTCCCATGGCCCCACTACCCTATAATGCTTAGTTCAGTTCCACTCCTGGCAAATCTAGTTTTGTCCCCCCTCCCTCAAGAGTGAGTCAGATGTTCCTCTAGGAGGAGTGGGATCCGAAGAGTCAGTCCAGGGTGTTTCTGATCCCAAGCTGTTCAGTGGTTGTGGTTTGCAGCTTGGGCAAGCTTTGCTTTTTTCTTATTTGTTTGTTTAAGAATTGAACTATCTTAACGTACATTTGGAAATTGCCAAGCTTTGGAGAAACAGATTAGACTCCCACCTAATTTCTCGTTTATTGGTCCACATTTTGGTGGAACTGTTCTATTGTCAAGTTAGTCATCAACTTGATTTTCCATTGAAAAGCTTGATCATGGGGTATGTAGTTCCTTCCCACTAAATGAGGGTGCGCAGTGGAAATTCTAACTACAGAATATTGATAACACCACCAAGGTAATATTCAGGGATATATAGAGTAACTTTCATGAACTCCAGGGCTTTGGGAGTAATTCATGACCCCTATAGGTCTCAAATCCACTGTGAAGTATTTTATAGACAATTTTAGGAATAAGTATTGGGTGATTGTTAAAACAGAAAAAGTGTGAAAATCATCCATTTGGATGGATTAATCTAAATTGAGTTGTTTTTCATTTTTAAATTTTGTACTTCAAATCACGCCCCCATCTTTGCACTTATAAGATTGTATAAAAATGACCTATTCTAAGAAATTTGCACTTTAGCATTGAGGAGAAAAATGCAGAATTAGAAAATATATTTCCATATGCTATAACTTCATAGAGTCATATCATGAAATTAGTATATTAAAAAAAAAAACATCAAATGTCTAAGGGGCTTAGAGACTGAAGCAACAGTCACAGAACCTGCATGGGTCTTTACTATGTCCTCTGCATACATGCTGTGGTTGCTTAGATTGGTATTTTGTGGGACTCCTAACATTGGGAGTGAGGAGGTATCTTTGACTCTTTTGCCTGCTAATGAGAGCCTATCATCAGAGACTTTTTTGTCTCATCCCTGCAGCTACTCAGTCACAAATAAACATACAGAAGCTAATATTATTTAAAATACTGTTTGGCCTATTGCTCAAACTTTTTACTAACTAGCTCATACAACTTTTATCAACTCATTTCTTTTTAAAAATATTTATTTATTATGCATACAGTATACAGAAGAGAGTACCAGATGATTGTAAGCTACCATGTTGTTGCTGGGAATTGAACTCAGGACCTCTGGAAGAACAGTCAGTGAGCTTAACCCATTTTTTTCATCTGTGTTTTACTGTGTGGCCCATGGTTTACCAGTTCTTTTACATCTTGCTTCTTGGGTGGCTCCAGCATCTGCCCCAATTCTACTCTCCTTCTGCTTTTAAATGTACCTCCTAACCTTATTCTGCCTCACTATTGGCTGAAACAGCTTTATTCATGTATCAGTGAGAGCCACATATACTCACAGCATACAGAAAGACATCCCATAGTTCTGGGCTGCCTAATCTAGCCTTGATTTGAGGGTTAGTGAGTAGTCTTATTGTTTTTTGTTATACTGTATTCAGTTTATATCACTGTGAGGGCTGCTCTTTTCTGAAAGGAAAAACAGAGGGAGAGTGAATCTGAGATGTATTAATTGAAAGAAGAATAAAGAAACATAAACATTACTTTCTGTGTTTATGTGAGCTTTTCCATTTACTAAGCACTATAAAGGTTCCAAAAGTCAGTGACTTTTCTACATTTTTTAACTTTTTTATATTTCATTTCCTTGCACTGTCTTTGTATTTTCCTCTTAGAGAACAATGAAGCATTTTTTCCACATCTGTGTCGATGTGCTGTTTGAATTACAAGATATGCCTTCAAGAACTGCTTCACCGATGGGTCTGTGACTGTGTACCTTTTCTATTTTACTATCAACTCTCCAACTGTGGTTCTCTTTATGCACTTTCTAAATTACACATCCTATTTCCTATCAGAAACATGGCAGTTGGCATCTTGCTCCTCTTTTTTTTTTTTTGTTTTGATCTTTCATTGTTTACATTGATGTGTGCCTCTGATTCTCCTTTCTTATATTTAGATAACATATGAAGCTGTGCACTGAAAAAGGTTTTTAAACTCACTGTCAGATCAGTCTTTCTCTATCATCTCTTTGCTGCTTCTCTTCTCTCTCAGCAGCTTTACATTCTGTCTCTCATCTTTTCCCATCACAACATGATATCTGTCTTTATTTTTTCTATCTGTCCTTAAAACCTTTGTTTTATTTTGGCCTTTCCAGCCAGCTCCTAAAGACTTCCCTCTAATGATGCAAACTGGAAAATTTATTTTATCCTTTTGTTGATCCAACGAAGCAATCCACTCTTTACCTGCTTTGACTTATTAAAGAATATTTTATAGAAGTTTGAATAGCTACATGCTTTTAATCACACTGGTTGTCTGCATTTTAACTTTTAGTAGATACTAAAAGCTTTCATTTTGACAAGTTCTGCCACTTACAGATTTTAGCTTTTATGGAAATTTAGGGTTATTTTTTTTCCCTTAGTTTCTGTTATTTGAATGTGCGGTAATATCAGTATCTACATGTGTGAATGTATAAGTTAATATTTGTAAAACATTCTATTGAATGTGTGTCAGTACAATGATCAGAAAAAGCTCCTATTAGTAACTACTTTTTGATATATAATTGTTCTGCACATCACCTACTCTAATTGCACACTAACTTAAGGTGTGGTTTTATGAGCTTGGCCTCAGACTGATCACTATGTAGGCACACTTTCTAATTATACTCTCCTCTAACTGGGTGCAAAGGCATTATTATAAGGCAGCTTACCCGTTTCTTGCCAAGCACTATTTTCTAATTCTATCACCTAATGCAACTCCCCAACCATGTGCTAATTTAACCATAATCGTTCATTTATTCCAATTTGCCTTAACTAGGCCACCATCTCTCCTGTGTTCACTGTCTCATTATAAAAGAGAAATAACAAATTTTGGAGATGACCTACTAAGTAGCTTAATCTCATCAATGTAAAGTCCTTCTTTTGGATGTTAAAATGTTCAATTTTGTTTGTTGCTCTCTAACATAAACCTTTCATCAACCCCCTGAGCAATCAAAAGATTATAGTGGCAAATACAGATAATTAAAATGTGACAGATATTTCTGTTATAGTGCATTTTTTTTTCTGGAAAGTGTTGTGTTGTGCTAAAGCTTATAAAAATGACCCTAAATGCCACTCCCAGTGCACAGTTCTTTTGTCTCATCTCATGTGCTTCAGAGGCATCTGTTGTTAGAGTTCTTCTCCACCTCTTTAGAAATCTCATGTGTACAACCTTTGAGAAAGAACACTGATGTTAATACTCAGTAGCATAAATCTATAGTCCCAGCATTCAGGAGGGAAAGGTGGGAGGATTGTGCTCTAGAGGCATAGCCTGTGCTATGTGGTGAAACTTTGTAGAAGGAATAAGAGAATGGAGGAAGGAATAAATGAATGAAGAAATGAAGGAAGGCATAACTGTCATAAAACAAGAGCTTCTCTTTTTTTGTTTTCCTTTTCTCATTATTTTATTTTCCCTCCAATCTACTCTTCCTTCTATTTTCCACAATTCTGATTTCTTTCTTTTTAGTAGTAGATGATTCTTAATATTTTTCTACCCTTGGCTAAGGACAGAAATAGGAATCACTATGTCATGGCCCCCACTATTTTCCTGGTGTTCCTTTGAAAGTTTTCAAACATGTATTTAGCAGGATTTCTGGTTGCATAATAGTTTAGCTGCCCCAGATGCTAAGCTGTGAACTTGGCCCTGTGTCTTATTCCAGTATCTTGACTTTTTGAAGATACCATCTATATCAAGGACTCCACTTAGAATCACAGCCATTTTGTTTTAAAGGTAATTGGGCTATATGAAAAGTTAATGCACAGCCTAAAGCAGCATTCAGAGGTGTCTTCTGTTTTTCATTATTTAAAAATTTTACGCACATGTAGTATGCACCTTAATAATATCAGCCTCTACTTCCTCCCTCTACTGCCCCTTCTATATGTCATGGTTTTTTGTCCACGTCTTCTTATTTATTCTATACTCCACTGAGTCTAATAAATGCTGCTAAAATGTGCATGGCTACAGGCTTATCTACTATGGCATAGGCAACACAACACTGGCAAACCTTCCAAAGAAAAGTGACTTCTTCTCCCTCAGTAGCTACCACCTGCCAATATAGAACAGCACTTTTCTTTATAGAAATTATATCTTGAATTTTAACTTGCTGTAGTCATACCTTGTAATTTTATAGGTAATAATCTTTTCAGAACATGTACATAGAATATATTCTATATGACACAGAGGTATTTCATTGAGAGAAAGTTAGACAGTCATGCTGCTCTTTTGTTTGTTTAGTATAGGGCAGGCTTGATATTTCTAAACCTTAAAATGGGCTTCCATGGAGGAAGACTTCAGAAAAATAGTGAATCTGTGCTCTTTAAGGCTTTGATGTAGAAATAGGTTTCAGGAATGGTGTCTGGATGGTATGAGCTAGATCATGAGACACAAACAATCCCATATTTTTATAATTAATGACTCTTAAAAACAACAAACAAACATTGGGAACATGATAGGTCCTGATCACACAGCAAAGGGCTCCCACTCTGCAACCCAGGTTCTATGGAGTAAGTATAGCCAAAAGGTTCAAAAGAGCTAACAACATATCCTAGAAAATCTCCCCAACTTATCTTTGCTTTTAAAGGCCAATCAACATCTCCCACAGGCTTTCCAAATTCACATTGCAGATTCCTTTAGAATATAAGTTACAACATAGTTTTCTGTGCTGAATTCTCTGACCTCATCTGACACACACTAGGCTGACAGTTGAGAGCCCATTCACAAACCAGCATGGGGAAGCACAGGCCTCTCAGAGCCCCAGTGCACTTTCGCAATGTGGCAAATTGCAATCCACAGGCGATGACAGCAGTCCAAGAGAAGCTGTCCATTGTGAGACTTAGGACAGAAAATCAAGGGCATCACAATGCAGAGTCCTTTTATTCTGTTCTTTACAGTGAAAGTTTCATAATAAGTGTTTCTGAAGTCAATGCTAAAATTTTAAGCGAGCTCTGGTATATTTTAAAGGTATCTAGATTTTGGAAAATCTTTGGAAGTTATGTTTCTGAGAATTTTATACTGAAGAGTTTTAATAGATGTCACTTGTAAAGGCTATGTCATGACAACTAGGTGAAATGGTTTGCCTGGTAGATAAACCTTATACACAATAAGCCCCTGGAAAAGAGAAATCAAATGAATTGAAGCTGCACATACTGCAATGCTGGGAAAACGGGCTGACTTTTTTTTACAACTGAAAAAAAGCCCTGTTATAAGAAGGGAGGATTAGAAATATAGGTGGCTTTTGCAAGCAACATATGATATGTAGGGTATAATTTTCCTGCCACAAATTAAGGAGATGTATAAAACTATTCACACCATATCCAAAGGAATATGCAAAAAGCTCTCAGTGTACATAGGGTTTGCTTCTAAAGCAATATGGCCATATATTTTTCTTCACCATTATTATTTACACATGAGAAATTCTAGTACAATTGGGACAGCTGAAGAACAGACATGATTGATAAGTTCAGCCTGAGCTGTTATTTTACAGACTTGTCCTTTGCATGGCTCAGACATAGAGAAAGATTATGCACTGTAATTAATGCATTGGTATTCATAAAAGAGAGCAAACAGTCTAGTGTTGTCCAGGACTTGCCAAGGAACTTGGAAGTACAGTGGAAAAAGGTTGAAAGTGGAGCTTCTAGATAAGAAAGTACAGAGGTTTTCCTTGAATAAATAAGACTAATTGTTTCTAACAATGTTCAAAAAAGAACATTTTGCATAAAGATCACATTGTAATTATGTATATAGTATTTGATCCTATAAAAACTTATTTATTCTTTATTATAGTATAATTATGTCATTTGCTCCTTCCTTTCCTTCCTTCATACCCACAGTGTACCTACTCCCCTGCTTCAATTTCATTGCTTGTCTTTTTTTAATTAAATGCTTATTAAAAATCTCTTAATTTCAATATAAACTTGCTTATTTAGAATCAAACACACATATTTTATTCTGGTATCATAAATTAAAATTATTGATTAGAAAAAATAAAAGGCAGAGTTATATGAGTAGGAAGGATCTTACAATTCAAAGATTCTGTGTCTATTTAGTGCTTAGTTTTGAAAAGACCTAAATCTGTTTGGATGGGTGAACCATTGTGTATTTTACTCTCTAAGGTTTTGTGTTTATGAATTAGGTCAGATTAAAACTAAATTATGTTTGTGTTATAGAAAATGGTGAAAAATAAAATGACATGATGTTAAATTTATAATTTGGATTATTTGTGACTCAGTTGTGCAGGTCTTTTTAAACTATTTTGTATTAGAAATTTTAGTGTTCTATATTAGGTTTTGATAACAAATAACTTGCAGTAGTGCACCCCTTAGAATTCTGTGACTGTCAATAAATCTCCGATAATGAGTTATGATGCCCTTTTTCTAAGATAGAAGTCATTTACAACTACACTCTTGCAGAGGTGTGGCCTCTGTCATGTGAATGGAATGAGAGCTCATCTTCTCCAGTCTTCTAGTTTTATTACTCATGCTTAAGAGTCTAGTATGTAAACTAAAAGACTGGATCCCATGATGATTCCATAAAGCAATCCTTTTCTAACTCTTGCAAACCCCATCTGGAATATGATACAGGTCAGAAATCAAAATGTTTCTGAATATGAACTTAGGTTGTCCTATAAAGCACTTAATTCTGGGTGCTATGTTGTACTTTCATGCTTTTATGATACTATGGTGTATCCTGGAATTCAACTGAAGTAGTCTTTTACTCACTTGTTACATTTGCTATTTAATAAAGTTCAGATATTTGTAGTGATTATTAACTGGATTTATTATCATAATTGACCAGAGGTATTTTTGGTGTTTTAAAATTTGTTTTACTTCCAGATTCTTAACCTTTGAATACTCTATAATTTTCCTTCTATTTGATAGTGTCTTCAGAACTCAATTACCCAAACTGTTTTATGGCAGTAGAAAGCCGGAAGATATTCAGTATCAAGTAACAGGAGTCTGCCATTTGTGAACATGAAATACTTTAATGCTTCCTGTAAATAGCCCTATCACTTAATTCACAAAGGCATTTTTTTCCCAAAATGAATAACTAAAGCTCTTCTAACCCAATCTTTCTGCATTCAAATAAGCTAAAAGCACTCCACATCAGGCAGCTGTTCTGGGAGGCTGGCCCTTCTGTACACCCTTAGAGCATTTAGACATTTAAATGAGCAAAGCAGACAAAACTCATTTTGCATTATAATTTGATAATGGATCACCAACATGTATGAAAAGGATTGAAACCCATACAATAAAATCACTATGCCAAAATGGGAGCATGGAATGTAAGTATTTACTTCTGTAATAATTTAGCAAGTTAATGCAAGACAAAAATCATTATCTCACTACTTCATGATTCAAAAGTCTACTACTGATCAAGGGGTTCCCCAGCTAAGCTCTCAGTCTGAAATCAAAGTGCTAGTATTCATGGTAATCCTGCAGGTCCCTTCCAAGTCAATATACATTAGCTAGAGGAATGGATTTCTCTGTGCCTATAGAATTGAAGTTCCTACTTCCTGTCAGGGACAGCCACTCTCAACTTTATGAGATCACAATTCTCTACCATCAGGTAACAAAGTAACTCTTTAGTGAAAAAAAAAATTAAATTCAGCTTCTGGCTACTTTTGATGCACCTTTATATCTGACTTCTAGTTAGAGAAAAGTGCCTGATTTAAAAAGGTCACCAGATTAACCTGCTCCCACTTGGGTAATACCAGGAAGTTTTCATGTTTACAGGTCTACAGTATCAATCATATTCACAAAATTCTCTTGTCTCTTTTTTTTTTAGTATCTTTTAATTTCTATCTTTCTCCCATATTTGCACACTATGTAACAGATGATAATCTGAAAACATTTTGCATTTGTCACTTGTATGTTTGTACAGAAATTATGATTTTGCTTTTAAAAGCACTTAAACTTCTGTAGGAAAATAGCTTTTATTTGTTTCGGATCATATATTATAACTTTTGGTTAGTGGATGCTGTGAAAGCATTGTCTATGTGAAGGCTCCCCTACAATTACCTAGTTCTATTCTGATACTACTAATTTTACTGCCTTAATTTCTAATCCACTGTAATGTACTTTAAGCAAGGTACTTATAATTCAGAAGTTCCTATTTGGATGGCTTAGTTTACACTTGTTGGATCAAAAATGTTTCCATAGCAGAACCCAAACAACTTGTAACCTCTTGATAATCCTGTCTACAGGCTAAATCATACTCATAGAACACCATGACAGCTGAGAATTGCAGTTATGAAGACATGAAGGAACTTCAAGAGAAGGGAAGAAATAATTTCCAAATTTCCATATAGATCTGCACGGTTCCAGAAAAGAAAAAAGCTTTCAATTCCTTAATTATATTATTTTTGCTCATTTCTTTTTTTCTCTTTTTATTTATAAAATAAATCCATGTATTCCCTTGCTCTCCCTCGCTTCCCCCTCCAATCACTACCTGTCAGCCTTCAGCCTCCTTCTCCCCATCCCCCTATCCCTTCCCCAGAAAGGGCAATAAGTCCCAAGGTGGATCAGCTCAGCATCCACTCCAGGCAGGCTCAATTTCCTCATACTAATATCAAGAATGGGTTAAGTGATCCTCTGGAGGGAATGGGCTCTATAGTGCCAGTCCATGAACAGAAACACAATCTGATCCCTCCCCTTGAGGCTCCACATACTGTCCATGTCAGTGGACAGTTGCCTATCCTTGGTGGGCCTAGCTCCTTTTCCTGATGATACCGTGGTTCTTAATACAGTGAGTTCCCCATAGCTTCAGCCAGTCATCACTGTGGGAATTTTCCTCATAAACCCTGTCCCCATGCTCATATAGACTCTCTTCCTCTGCTCTCTGCTGGAACAGGAGCTCAGTCTAGTGCTCAGCCATGTATCCCTGCTTCTACCTCTATTCATTGTTGGATGTTAGTTCTGTGATGGCAGTTGGGGTGGCTATTCATTTGATTACAAGAGGAATAAAGGACTCAGGTTGGCATCAAAAATTGGTAACTATAGTTTATAGCTAGACTCTGAAAATAAAGGTAAGTTATCTCTAAAGTATATGAAATGGAAGCCATGGTAACACCTGATTAATGTTTTCATTGTAAAAATTTAAGTGTAAAAAACAAATGAGTAACATAAAATTAATGCACATAACTGACTATATTAATATATTTTTGTATTGAAGAACAATTAGTACAAAATTATTTATACTTTTGTGTTGTGATCCATAAATTCTGGCACACACTTAGTGTATATAAAGTATATGTATATAACTAAACATATTAATATATGCATACACATATATGCATATATGTAGAAACAAGAGAAAAATTCAGAATGACTTATTGCCCCGGCCAGCAGGGTCTTCAGCATGGACTTAAATCTAGGAATGAAACAAATGGAAGACAGGAACACAAAAGAACAGAAGGACAAGAGAAATCTCTCTGTTCAAGTCCTCCTCTTGCTTTATTGTTACAGGCAATATTTATACAGAATCTCTGCCATGTAGGTAGCTGTGAGAAAAGGGGGTGGGAAAAACAAAAGAATGTGGAAAGCCTTTGAGGGAGAGTAACAGACAGGGTAGAATTAGTATGGAAATCTATCTGTTATCCATTGAGGGCCTGGAGGGTGTCACCTGCTGAGCTGAGAGAATCAAGCCAGACTATCAGGAGTCATAGTTAAGCTAAAGACAATAGGGATGGCTGCTGGCTAGCTATAGGAGCTAAAATATGGCTAAGTTAGACTTTGGCACCCAACAACTTATAAAGACTTGGTTTCAAGGTTGGTAGTCAAGGAAATTGAAAGCTTCTCAGATCTATAGTCAGCATGCTAGAGATTCAAGAGATCAGGTATATAATTCCAGTCCCTATCATGAACCCAGAAGAACTGGTAGTTCTAATTCCTCTCTGAAACTGACATTCCCAGGATAAAAATTACTGATGCTTTTCATCAGACTGTAGTTTGGAAAAACCAAGTGTGTGGTTCACACAGTGAGGTAGAAAATTCTACATGTTCATGCTTTTCTTTTTTTTTTTTGAGATCTACAACTGGTTAGACTAGGTCTATCCAAATATGAAAAAATAGTCTGGAAAAGTTTACTGATTCAAAAATTAGTATCTTTCAAAATGACTCATAGAAGACACCTGAGAAATTGTTTGAAGAAATATCTGCCAACTCATCACACATCACTCTTCTTTCTTTTGCCTATTGCTTGCTTGTCTGTTTCTTTTACAAGATTTTAAGGTGATATTGTCCAGTCTTTATATGTTATTTCTCACTAGCTCATTGTCTTTTGAAAGCAGATCTCTTGAAAGAGACCACTCCCCAACTCCATTTGTACTTTACATCTTTCCTAACTCTTGGGATAACAAAAGCTCTACTAGGCTAATAAGTGCCAGCCAAATTTTCTTTTGGATGTTTGAATGCAGGTGACATTATAATCTTGGTGCTTAGTAAATAGCCCAAGAAATTCAAATCCATTATGATAATCTAAAGACACATCCTCATAAATAGAGGTTTTGATGATTTGAATAAAAATAGCCCCTGAGGCTAATATGTTTGAATGCTTGGTGTCTAGCATGTGGCACTACTTGACTAGGACTAAAAGTGTGGCCTTGTTGATGTAGATGTGGCCTTGAGGGAACAAGTGTGTCACTGAGGAAGGGATTCAGGATTCATATACTCAAGAAAGACCTAGTGCCTCTGTTCCTGCTGTCCTGGATCCATATATAGAATTTCCAGCTACCTCTAGCACCATGTCTGACTGCATGACACCATGCTTCCTGCCATGACTATAATGAACTAATTCTCTGAGACCCATAAGCTAGCTCCAATTAATTGTTTTCCTTTATAAGAGTTGCCATGGCCCTGGAGTCTCTTCACAGCAATAGAACTTTGACTAAGTTAGAGACACTGCCCAAAGGAGTTATGAACAGATTAACACTATTGACCAGAAGAGTGATGACAAATTTGACCTAAAACAGACCTTGAACTGAATTCCCACATCTTTATAATGCATTGTCATGGCAAAACCTTCACTTAAATGGAAATATAATGTATATATTTGCACACATTGAGTAAAGAGGTACATGTTCTCACTTTCTAGGAAAAAGCATGAATATTCAGAAGTTTTCCTAGGAAGGTCTTACAGATTCAAATACTTCTTCATAAAGTGAAATGTGTCTCTTTGTGTCTTGCGTGGGGGTGTGTGTACTCTGCCTATGAAAAGGTCTACTGTCCTTATTTTCTAAAGTAATTTTCACCTTGATTGTGTGTCACTTCTATACCTTTTTTCTATATAAACCATCCATTTTATTTTTTTTTTTAATTTTTCAAAATTTTAAACAATGATGTATACCTTCTCAAAAATACTTAATTAACAGATAATTCAAATTTGTTGATAGGACTCAGATGGTCATTTTACTGTTTTGAACTCTGCCAGAGAGAGACAGAATTTAGCAACCATTCATCAATAAGCTTAATACTAGCAACTACTTTGAATCACCATGAATAAAATTCAGCTACTCAAGTTATTCAAGAAGTTGACAAATGGTGCTAAAATCTGTTGTTGCATCAAATCACAAGTCTTTCTTGAATCTATTTTATTATTTTTTCCTATGTCCTCTACTGCTCCTTTTCCCAGTCCTCCCCCAACCTCTTCCTTTCCCCCTCTTGCCACTCCTTAACCCCCAAAGACAGCAAGGAATCTCAAGATGAGTCAATTCTGTCTGGCATATACAGTTCAGGTAGGACAAAGTCCATTCCCCAAGTATCAAGGCTGAGAAAGGTGTTTTCCTCTTAGGCATGGTCTTCAAGAAGCCAGTTCATGGACCAGGATAGACTCTGATCCAATTGCAAGAGGCTCCTGAAACCACCCACGACTTCAAGTGGCATCTGCATTCAGGGAGTCCATATCCCTTCCTTGAAGGTGTGTCAGTTGTTATTACAGAGACTGCCAGCTCCCCAAAACACAGGACTACCTACTCCATTGGTCTCTCTATCATGATCCAGATGCCTCTGCTCATGCAATCGCTCCTCCTTCTCTTCAGCTGGACCAGTAGCTCAGCCCAGTGTTTAGCTATAGACCTGTGCATCTGACTCTATCAGCTGCTGGATGAAGGTTTTGCAATGGCAATTAGGGTGGTTATTTATATGATAATAGGGAAAGGCCATTTTGGGCACCCTTTCTCCTATTGCTTGGAACCCTAGCTGAGCTCATTTTGTGGATTTTTGAGTATTCCCTAGTATATGTTTTCTCATTTGCTTTTCTCTTCTCCTTCCAATCATCCCCCCCTGCTCCCTTCTCGCCCTCTGCTACATGCTCCAGTATGATCACAATTTTTTCAGATTTTCTCTATTTCCCCTTTACTGGGATCTATGGATATCTTTCTTTACTTTCTTCTTTTACCTAGCTCTCTCTCTCTCTCTCTCTCTCTCTCTCTCTCTCTCTCTCTCTCTCTCTCTCTCTGTGTGTGTGTGTGTGTGTGTGTGTGTGTGTGTGTGTTTGTGTGTGTTGTAGCCTGGTTATTCTTTGCTTTACATGTAAAATCAACGTATGAGTGAATACAGACCATGTCTGTCTTCCTGTGTCTGTGTTACCTCACTCAAAATGATATTCTCAAGAACCACCCATTTGCCTATAAATTTCAGGATGTCAGTTTTTTGTTTGTTTGTTTGTTTGTTTGTTGCTGAATAGTACTCCATTGTGTAAATGTACCACAATTTTTTAATCCATTCTTTAGTTGAGAGGCATCTAGGTTGTTTTCAGATTCTGGCTATTACAAATAATAATGCTATGAATATAGTTGAGCTAATACCCTCGGGGTAAGAATGTGCATCCCTTGGGTATATGCCCAAGAGTCGTATTGCTGGATCATTGGGTAGATTAATTCTCAGATTTCTGAGGAACTGCCATAGTGATTTCAAAGGCTCTTTTAACAAGTTAAAAACAATAGAAATGTATAAAGTACTTTGAACTTTATATCATTTTTATCTTATAGGCTTATACATATAAATTCATATGTAAATTACTACTAAAATTATTTCTGAGAAAAATGTTTGCTGTAATATAGCATTTTTTATTTTTAGTTTCACTAAATAAAAATAAAAAATTAATTTTATTAGCCATTGTAACTGAAAGAAATATACTTGCTAATATATATATATTTATATATATATTGACTTTTTTGAAATATTCACTTCCTGAGATATTTTGACCCAGGTCCTTAAAAGTGATTTTACCACAGAAGTGCATAACACACTCATTTTTTTTGAATCTCTAAAGAAGGTAAAATATAAATTATATGAGCCGATGAATAGTCTTTAGATTTACAGAACTCAGAACATCTGATGACATCCAGATGACATGAGTAAGGTTAATGTCCTGCCACATTTCTTCCTTCTGTGTATCACAGGATACAGATAATATAAATTGCTGTGGAGTTTAACTTTAATAATATCAGTCTGTCTGTGTAAAGAAAACACAAGAACTAGACCTAAATAGTCAAGGTCATTTATGGTTTTTCCAGAAACAAAAGACAGACAGTGTGTCTTTTGTGTCAAAAGACTCAGCTGTGTGTGTGTGTGCGTGTGTGTATGTGTGACTCTGCTGTACCCCCTTCCTTTTCTTATAAAACTCTTTTGAGGTGATCTTTTTCATTATAATATTACTTTGAGTGTGCTGGACATTTGCACCCTTTATCTCTTGAGAACATCAGCCCTTGATTATCTCAGATTTCCTTCCAGCTAACTCTTATCATTTGTATATTGATACTAAAGCATTAAGAAAGGGACATGAGTCTACTAAAGCAAAGGAAAGAACATTAAAAATGCTTTTCAGACTGAGCAGATTATAAACTTTAGCATCTCTCATCAAATAAAATATTATAGGTTATGAATATAAGAAGTTTGGAAGCTGCTTTCGCTAGGAAGCAGTGACTTCTCTCTTTTGAAATTCTAGCATTGATGCTTTCATTTTGTGTCCTTCTCTCTTGCTCTCTGCCACTCATTTATCTTTATTGCTACACAAAGATATGATGACTATCCAGAAGCATGTATACTAACTGAAATCCGTTTCATTCTTGTTCGTGTCTGAAGGCACAAGGACAATGATAGACCCAGAGTTATCCTGCTGTCTGATTTTTACAACGTCTTTATTCAAGATTTTCTAAAAGCCCTGCTGTAATTTAAACATAAAATATCCCTCATAAGCTCATTCAGTTGAATACTTGGTCCCCAGATGGGGATTCTATTTAAGAAGGTTATAGAATGTTTAGGATGTGGGTCCATGTTGGAGGAAGAATGCCACTGGAGAGAAGCTCTGAGATCTGATACTGTGACTTACCTGTTCCTTTTCTGCTTCCAGAGTATAGGTACAATATGATCAACCAGATTTCACATGCTACTCCATGCCTTCTCTACTTTTTCCCCATCACAATAGATGTCACGCCTTTGAAATTGTAAGCCAAATATAGCTCTTCAATCTCATTGTGTTTTGTCAGGGGTTTACTTTTTTTGTTTGTTTGTTTTTACCATAGCAACAGAAGATAAATGAATACGAGCATCTAAAGATTCCTAAAAACCCTTATGTGCAATTATCTTATTCTTCATAGGCCAGATCACTCTTTGGATGTTGTAATTGGTTTTTGACCTGGATTTTCCAGTCTAGCCCAGATGTTTAGACCCACTCTCTTAAGCCCCACTGCTGCTTAAGCCCAATAATCTCACAGGCGTTTGTATTATTTTTGTGCTGATTGAACTAGGGCCCAGGCATATAACTTTCCAACTCCTTCATCTGAACTCAACCCATGTAGTACAGCAATGTGGCTCAATATCTTTTCTCAGAGCAACATTTCAGCTTCTTTCCTCTGTGTCTGCTGCTGTCTCCACATCATGTCTCTGTCACATCCCTGTGGGGTCTGTCTCTGCTCTGAGATGTTCCCAAAGTTTTCTTGGTCTGGTAGCCCTGGCCACATGTCCTGTCTGCTTTTGGCCAAGCAGTGCCTTTTGTTAAACCAGTAGGTGGGAAAATTATTTGCAACAGAACAGAATACAATTTCCTACATTCAGATGTATGTGATATTGTACCTTAGTTCATAATTAATTCTTAGCAGAGAAAAACCTTGTTCCTCTAGTGTATATGTGTTCCTCAAACCAACTTGTGTAACCATAACAGAGACAAGACTAGAGTAGACTACACATAGTTCAGGAGATATATAATGCCTGCTACCCCTTTGGCCAAGATCTCCTTTAAGGAGCTAAAATTCACGTCAGTATCACAGTATCTTGGGATCACTAGACATCTATGGGCCTCTTTCCAATACCCTTGATTAAATCTGTTCTTCTTGCTCTTTGTCAGTCATTAGCTACTTACTTTCAGTACCAGAGTAGGTAGCAAAGACCATGTCATGTTTAAGGCTTTTGCACAAAACTCTGCTTACATAAAATTAGTCTAAAACTATCTGTTTTAGTAAAGTCAAGTTAGTGTACCTATTCTGCTGTTTTAGGCAGATTTAATATTTTATCATTAAAAGAAAAAAGATTACAATTAGTCAGGAAAAATTATAAAAATTATAATATAACATGGCTCTGTTATGCTATTTTATTTTAGGAAATGCAGCTTCATTGTAAGTAATTGGCATGGATAAAACAGATAACACATATATACTCAAAACTTTAAATTATCTGAATAATCTAAATTTTATTTTCCTTCTCAATTATATTTTTTTCATAGTGTTGGACTTCCAAAGCAGAGAGCCTTCTGCTATTTGTTTTTTCCGTCTAGAAATTGCACATTGCCTATATTTTCCTCCAATTTAAATTGTCATGTTTTATATGTAATATATACATATATATGCTCTATATTAAAAATACATGTTTGTAAATTCATATATTTTAAACATTCAATCATAATATGACATTTGTTTCAACTTAAACTCTTTTGGGTAAAACTAATAAGTTCTTCATAAATATATAGACTTAGATGGCATTTTATGAAATATTTTGGTTACACAAATACTTCAGAAATATTTTTGTTGTTGCTGTTATTGAGAAACTATAGTGACAGCCTGACGCTCTCTGGGAGTCTGCTCAACTTCCTGTTTATGCAAGTATTAGTTACTTTCCTCTTACTGTGATAAAATACCATGACCAGAAAACATCCAGAAGAAAAGGTTCAGCTTGGGATTATAGTACTAGTGATCTGAGAGTTCATCATCATGATGCTGTGGAAGCAAGGCAGCAGGCAATCATGATGGCAAAATCAGCTGAGAATTCACAGCACGGACCACAATCAGTAAACAGAGAGAAAGCCAGGAATGGTGATGGCCATTGCACTCTCAAACTTACATCTAATGACTGCTTCCTGTGTCAAGACCATACCTACTAATCCTTTCCAACAGTGAGACCATCTAGGAGACAAATGTTCAAATGCTGAAACTATGAGGTACATCTTATTCAACCTACTATACATCCCTAAAATAGCACAGTGACAATGACAAACTATAAGCAAGTAAATTTATAACTTTGGGTAAATTAGTTTCTTCTTTATTTAAGCACAATAAAAGATTTTTTTTTATTTCTTAAGTACTGTATATAGAGAGCTCATTTATATATCTATACATCTACTTCATTAGAAAAGATGCTTCTAGTTTTTGAATACTATTTATTTCCTAAGTACAGAAACCTGATCACAATGGATCTGACAAAATATTGCAGTTGTGATGCATGTAAAGCTAACTGTACCTGTCTGAATCACCTTTACAAACCTTTCTAATAATTATTAGAAAGAAATAAGTAATAAACTAGTGGTAGTAAAACAAACAAAGAATATTACAAAATTTAGGTGTTTTCCTATTTCACGATATTTAGAATACAGATTGTAAACCTTCCTCTATGACTAATATTGACTTACATTCATTTCTAATATTTCCACAACTATAAATAGCATCAAACATGTTGTATCTCATAGTGGAATCTGCTGTTCAGTGAACAGGTGCAATGAAATCAGACTGGATTATTATGCACACACATTATTTTATTATGCACAAACACATATTGTTTTGGTTTTGGCTTTCACATTTAGATTGAAATCATGTCTCCTTTAATGTTAGTACATCCGGTGTAAAGGAAATTCCCACTGTGATTTCAGCATAATAAAATCTGGAGTGTCAATGGTTCCACACTGTTTTGTATTATAAAATTAAGTATGGTCTTTTTATTCACATAGACTGTTTCAGAATAGATGGAGTAAGGAATGTGAGAAAGGTAAGGCTTGGACAAACAATCTTTGTACCTGAAATTGTCCACTGAGTAATAAAAAATTAATGCGTCTTTGGATTTGATTGAAGCGGCATCTCAAAATCTCACACCTTAAAGATTATAATTTTCCCAGAAGAGTTTTGTAAGTACACATTAGTTTTTATTTTATAGTATGTTACTGCATTATTCTAGTTGTTCAAATAATAAACAATTATCTTCTGCATTTATTGTTAATGCTGGAGGTTTTTGGTTTTTGTATACCTTGAACAGTTGGAGGATAAAAGCAGGTAATACAATAGCAGTATTAAATGAGATGGATGTTTCCAAAAAACGTAGATGGCTACATCAGGATTTTTATACAGCCAATTATTTCCATATTATAAATAACAATAATTTGGTAATTACAGCAAAGAATTTACATAACACCTTTCTTTGTAAAAATAAGTAAAACACATGTGAATATACATGTTAATATAGTTTATATACATTTTTAATGAAAATTAATTAATAGTTTTTAAGCAGCCATCAATAATTGTATTCTCACTGTGATATCAACAATATTTATGGAAAGCCTAAGGATGTTTCCAGGTTCTTGCTATTACAAATAATGCTGCTATGAACATAGTTGAGCTAATACCTTTGGAGTGTGAATGTGCCTCTTTAGGGTATCCACCCAGAAGTGGTATTGCTGGGTCCTTGGGGAGATTAATTCTCAATTTTCTGAGAAACCTCCATATTGTATTCCAAAGTGGCTGAATAAGCTTACACTCCCACCAACAATGGAGGAGTGTTCCCCTTGCTCCGCATCCTCTCCAACATAGGCTCTCATCTGTGCCTTTTATCTTAGCCAATCTAACAGGTGTTAGGTGGTATCTCAAAGTTGTTTTGATTTGCATTTCTCTGATGGCTAAAGATGATGAGCACTTTTTTAAGTGCCTCTCAGCTAAAATAGCTATATTTAAAGCACATTATTTCAGACACAAATAAGTCATCTATGATAGAGAAGATGGCTTCAGGATTTGGGGCTACATTTGACATGATCTTGTCCTGTGTCTTCTTCTGTAATTAACAGCAATAAAAGTCAGATTAACAGAATTTAGAATCATGGGAAAAGGATCTTAGGTTATACATGTGGGTGATTTTTCTTGACTGGATTAGTGGAGATAGGACTCTCAGCAAGATGAATGTAGAACCAGTTTCTTGATGAGATGCTTCATTGTATGAGCCAAGAAAGAAAAATCAACAACAATATCTATCTATTCACAGTTCTTAGTTTCCTGTTTGTAGATCTGATGATGTAACCAACTATTTCACATCTCTGTTACCTAGATTACATTTTCATCATTGATTGTACTCTTGAGCTACAGGCCTGGATAAACCTATTCTTCCTTAAGTTGATTCCTTTATGGATTATTTTATTACAGAAAAAAAAAGAAGAAAAGAAAAGAGAAACAAAGACAGAAATTGTTACCAGAAAAAGCAACATTTATGTGATGAATATGATCATGTAGTTCAAATTGTGGTAGTAATTGGAAAGAATTTGGAGGGCCAGAGAAGCCTCTGAATTTCCCCCCAAAATAGCTTAATTGGCTATTTTGTTTCTAGTTTGGAAGACAATAGTGAGGGATCCATGGATAGTGGCTTCCTAGCTCAAGAGGTCTCAGAACAGAACAAAGGCTCTATCAAGAGTGGGGATATGAACCCTTTACAGAACATTCAGGTTGATGCTGTGACGGCAGCTGTAATGCTGAAGACATCGGCACAAGGGAAGAAAATAAACCTCCCATGCTTCGCTGAGATAATAAGAAAGATGTCATCAGGGTAAAACTCAACATGTCAGAAGCTCCACTTGTGAAGAGAGAAATTCATTTAAAGAAACACAGCCTAAGCTGAAGAGGTTCCTCTGTTCCATAAAAGTAAATGCCAAACAAATGTTTATCTAGGGTCTGGGCACAGAGCGTATAAATTTGTCCAAGGCAGCCAGGCTTTATCTCAAGCTGGTTGCAAAACTTGGTAGCACTATTTTATGTTACCGGTTTTACAGACATGGATTGAGCCATGCTCAATAGGTTCAAAAAGCAGCTTGAGTCCAGGCAATATGCACTAGAAACAGAGTCTCTGAAAAGAAGACCAGAGAGCTATTCTATGACATTCTGACAGTGGATCCAAGGTCGCAATGGAAATGCCAGGAAAAGAAAATATGTAACTGAGAATAACAGGCATAGACTGGAATCAGATCAAGGGCAAATCCATGAGTGATTATTTTTACTGCATTAATTGAGGTAGGAAGACAAGTCCACCATGGGTAATATTATGTATAATATTATATACATATAATATTATACATGCATATATATGCAAAATGCATACCAGGCTTGTCTACAGATTGAAGATAGCCATATCTATACAGAGAAACCCTGCCTCACAGGGAGAAAAAGCATCCATGCTTATAAAAGATAGTTTAGCATTATCAAATTTACCTTAATTTGACAGAGCTCAAAAATACCATTGGTATTCAATCATTCATTTCTCTTGTTACTATAACAAATACATATTTTTGTATTATTTTTATTAATTTTTAAAATTTTACATTCAGTGTAGTTCCCTCCCTCACCTCCTGTCTATATCCTTCCCCAACCACTGTTTCTCTGTCTCTCTCCTCTACACCCCTCTGTCATTAACTCCATGTCCATTTCCTTGTAGAAAGGGGCAGGCCCCTTCATGGGCATCAAGAAAGCATGGCACATCAACTTGAAGCAGGACAAAACTCCTCTTCTTGTCTTAATCCTGGGCAAGGCAACCCAGCAAGGTGAATAGGTTCCCTAAAGCCAGTTCAATAGCCAGGAACAGGTTACTTACTGCTAGGAAATCCACAAACAGACACACACAGGCAGAGGGCCTACCTAGGTCAGTCCCATGCAGACTTCCTAGCTATTTGTCTAGAGTCCATAAGCTCCCAAGAGTTAAGGTCAGCTGTCTCTGGCGGTTGTCTGTTTAAAACCTTGACGCCCCTGCATCCTATAATCCCTCCTCCCTCTCTTCAAGAAGACTCCCAGAGTTTGGTCTAGTGCTTGGCTGTGTGTCTCTGCATCTGCTTCTATCACTTACTGGATAAAAGTGCTTTGATGGCAATTAAGGTAGTCACCATTCTGATTACAGGAGATGGCCAGTACAGGCAACTTCTCCACTACTGCCAGGAATCTTAGCTGGGGTCATCTTTGTGGCATCCTGGGAGTTTCACTGGTATAAGCTTTCTCTCTAACCCCTAAATGCCCCCTGCCCATCAAGACATGTCTTTCATTATTCTCCCCCTCTGTTTTGCCTGCAACCTGTTGTAGCTCAATAGAGCAGGTTTTAAGATAATGTATATCCTCATGTTCACAGCTTTTGTGGCTTTAGCCCCTATTTCTTTCAATATTAGCCTTACCTAGACATTTCATTAAAAACCAATAAACTAAAACCAAATAAATTTGTTTTGGGAATCTATTTTAAATAGCAAACTATGCAATTCTATGCATTGTTCTACATGTCATTTTTATTTATTTTAGTTGCTAGACATTCATACTATACCTTAGATTCTATAATTTGACACCTTAAATTTTTTTTATTATTTATTTGTTTCATTTTTGTTATCAATGTGTCATGGCCTCTTTCATTTCATTTCAACTTAATTTTTTTTTTTTAAAAAAATGATGCTTACATTGCTCAGATTACATTGGTAGATTGCTTTGAATGAGATTGTTTTTAAAAACTGTACAAGTTTCAAACCATGAGTCTGAAATAATTTTTCCATTTGAATTATCTTCCAGTTTTACTAACGTAACCAGTATTTCTCCTCTAAGTATGTATCATCTCTTTAAAAATATTCAGAACTTATTGGAAAATTTCAAAACAGTATAGTGTAGGAGGGAGCTTTGTGTATTAAATCCAATAAGATTCTGCACATCACTGTTCACTTTGTTCTACTTTTTGTCTTTCCTCATTAAGTTGAAATCACCACCTAAAGAAGTAAGAGACATTAGGTTATAGAATATATCTGGGTGTCCCTAGTACTCTTACATTAAAACAGGTGGTAGGTTTTATTTATTTCAATAGCTAATCACATACAGTCTAATCAGCATGACTTAGTGGGTGTCTAGTAGATGGAAAATCAACTGAGAAAATATTTACATCTCTTTTTTTTGGATTAGAATTTAAGTAATCTCTTAACATCTTAGCACCCTTTTCTGGAAACTTTGTTATTAAGAGTAGTTCTAAGAATTTATTTTTAACCAACATTTTAGGCTTTTTTAAAATTCATGAAACATTTATGTAATGCAAAAGAAAAATATTAAAAGGCCTTGCATAATAGTAATAATATTATGGATTTTGTTCATATTTTTAGATATAACCATGTAATGTAAATTTATGTAAGTTGTTTTTATGAAGTAGAACACCTGCTTTTCCTTCTGTTTTATAATCTGAGAAGTATATGATGAATGTGCTTGTATCTTAAAGTACCTTTTGACACTGTCCTCATTTTTTGGGACATCAGTTTCTAAAAGATTTCTGGATAACAGATGTTTATAACTTCATAACAGTGAATAAAATAAAACTTTTCACACTTAGAAAAGTAAATGTACAAAAGTGACTGGTTATTTATTTGAAATTAGTTTACTTTGTCTTGGAAGTTTTTACAGTGAATATTAGTACTCAGAATAGAGAACATAGCAGTAATAGTTTGTGAAATGGATAAATTAAATTAAAGGTTCACATTCCAGGGTTCAGGTGGGTGTGTATAACAATGTGATCTAACTTGTGTCATTCTTGAATGGAATATTAAGAAGATTACAGGAAAATTATGTAATCAAAAGTATTGTTCTGTTAAAATGAATGACACTGTTCAATAGATGCTCATTTCTATACTTTTATACTTTTAAATTTAAAAAGTTTTCTGTTGTATTTTCATAGTCTTCACATATGACAAAGAAAATTGATATTTGTCAGATTTTTGTATAACACCAGGAAACTTTATTTACCTCTTATGTTGGCTAGTTTTGTCAACTTGACAAAAGCTAAATTTATCTTAAAGGAGAAAACATTAATTGAGAAAATGTGTTCCAAACATTCAGCTATAAGCATGTCTGTAGAGACCTCAATGATTGATGGGGAAGGGCCCAAACTTTTGGGCTGATGGTCCTGGGGTATATGAGAAAGCAGACCGAGAAGGCCATTATAAGCAAGTCTGTAAGGAAAAATCCTTCTTGTCCTTTTCATTAGCTCATGACTCTAGGTTCCTTCCTCTTTTGAGTTCTTTCCATGATCAACAGTGATATGGACAGGGAAGCCAAATAAAGCCTTTCCTCCCCAAGTTTCTTTGGTCATTGTTCCAACACTATGTAAGGATTCCTGGCATGCCACAAGGTGAACCCAACATGGCACTGGGTAAGATAAGAATTCCTGGCATGTAGTGGCAATATGGTGAAGTCAACATGGTGCCAGTAGAACATGACACATATGGAGGGCACACCCCTAGGCATGGCTTTTTAAATCTTTGCCCACCAGTTCTCTTTAAAGGGGATTCCATGTGGCAGTCTGTCTCTTGTTTTTTCTCTTCTGCTCCTCTACTCCTTTACTAACTTGGCAACTCTTCTGAATAAGCTCTCATGTGGCCCTGGTAGTGT
>PVIH01017964.1:0-40057 GCA_004025045.1 Sigmodon hispidus | reverse complement strand
CCCAAGGACCCAGCAATACCACTTCTGGGTGTATACCCTAAAGAAGCACATTCACATACCAAAGGTATTAGCTCAACTATGTTCATAGCAGCATTATTTGTAATAGCAAGAACCTGGAAACAACCTAGATGCCCCTCTACTGAAGAATGGATTAACAAACTGTGGTACATCTACACAATGGAATACTACTCAGCAGTAAGAAAAAACGATATCCAAAAATTCGCAGGCAAATGGAGGGATTTAGAGAATATCCTCCTGAGCGAGGTATCACAATCTCAGAGAGATAAGCAGGGGATGTACTCACTCACTAGTGGGTTCTAAACAAGCAAACAAGAAAAAAAAAAGCCAAACATACTCAAGCAACAAACCACAACCACCGAACAGCTTGGGATCAGAAACACCCTGGCCTGATCCTTCGAACCCCACTCCAACTATAGGAACACCTAACTCATTCTTGAGGGAGGTTGGACAAAACTGCATTTGGCCAGGAGTGGTGACTGATCCAAACATTATTGGATCAGTGGGTCCATAGGACTGTCTGCTCCCTGCCCAGCGAAGGGATGGGGAGTTGCAGAGAAGAGAAATGTCAAGATGTGTTGGGAGGGGGAAGGGACCTTGAATGAGGATATACAGGGATGGGAAAAAAAATTTCAGAGGGAAAGCTGAACACATAGTAAATATATGTGTAGCAATCTTATTTGCATTACCACCCTTGATATGCCATTCTTATGATTCTTATCCTGTTCATAGTTATTAACTTTTCCTCATTTTAAATTCATCTTACTTTTTTTTGTTAAATACAAAATAAAGAAGAAAAAAAAAGAAACTTAGTTAATTTCACATATTTGCACTTGATAGAATAAAAATACTTGATAGGCTATAATCCCACCACAATGAATAACATTAAGTAAATCTTTATTTTTTAATTTTAATTTAATATACATTTTTAATTTTTAATTTTTTATCATGTTATGTTGATAGGTTAAACAGTATCCCATTTTCTTTTTAAAATTTTATACTTTATGCATTGGATAAACATGTTTTTATTCATGCCATTTTTACATATAAAATATGTTACTTCCCAATTTAAAAAAAAAAAAAGACAGGGACTCAGGCCAAATCAATTTCTCATGGAGGCAACCACAGTGTCCTGGAGGAGGTGTGGTCTGCAAAAGATACATCAGACTCAGATCATTGTGAGCCCAGAGTCATTAGATCTATCTCTATGTGGAAGATAGTCCTCCTACAACAGCCATTATATTCATTGGATAATCTGTATATTCTTGTAAAACATTGTTAAGCTTGTTGTCTGTTGATAGTACTTCATAGGGAGGAAGAGCAAGAGAGACCAATTGGATCTGACCTGAAAATCCAGTACCCCATCCACCCATTTATACACATTTCTGCCCTGACTGCTATTTGCCTTGGGATTTTAGATACCAAAGTACATAGGCCTGGAAAAGTTAATAGAAAAGACATTGACTTGCATGGCTTTGAGGTGTAGCACAAATTCCAATTAAAAAAAAAATGAGACACAGAGCCAGATATCAGGGAGAGGCTAAAATATTAGAGAGGAAACACCAAAGTCAAATTTCACCCAGCTATTTTCCAGCTTCCTTAGCCTCTTCCTGGTCATTTATCCCCCTCTCCTGTTTTCCTAGGCCTGCCTTAAATACCCTACTCACCAACTGTATCCCATCCAGGTTAGAATTAACAGTGGAAGTGACTCCATTTGGTAGTCAGCCAACTCACAGAAACATATTAAATTCTCTGTCTCTGGAGTTATGGGATTAAGGACATAGGTCATCACTCCCAGGTTTTCCCAGTGCTGGGATTAAAACTGTGTGCCATTGAATCCCAGCTGTTTGTCCTTGTACTCTAAGATTAAGAACTGCCTGAGCTATGTCTGCCTAGCTACTCAAAGATCAAGAACTTCCTGAGTTATGTCTAAAACTAAAGAACTTCCTGAGCTATGTCTGCCTAGTTTTTGACAGTAGGATGGTCTCTTCATATTCCAGGTTTTATTAAATATGTTTATTAAACATATACTGGGGAAACCTATCATCCTTGCTGAGTAAAGACATTTTATTGCAGAGGCTTTGGGATGACATTAAAGAAGCAGAACCAGGCCTGAGACAACTGGTGACTGGGGGCTGAACTCGGGACAAAGGAATAGACAAAAGCAGGACAGGATACAGGCACACAGTAAAGACCAGATGTCCCTGTAAGATACCTCATATCATGTCAGAACCTTATAGTTTCCCTACAGACATTCTGGCAAGCTGTTAACAGTCTCATACACTGACTTCTTTAACAACTACCTCATCTTTAGTTTCCCTGACCAATCGCACAGCACCAGGACACATAATCCATTACTTGAAACTCTATCCTTTATAAACCCCTTGTAAAAAGAAATTGGGACCTTCCTCCCTCGCTCTTGGAAAAAAGGAGTGTTGGGAGAGATCTCTGCCTTGTCTTGAATAAAGAAAACTTTTGTTCTTGCATCAGAATAATCAGATCCATGGTGGTCTGGTTGGGGGTCCTCAGGCATAGCAACATATGCTCCTGCACCCAAAAACTTGTTGCTTTCCAAAACAAATTTTGGTAGAATGGTATTTTAGTTTGTCACTACATTCTTATAAGGAAGAAGTAGGTGATGTTTACATCTTCTAGGGAAAGAATTCTCACATTACTTCAGTATCTTTCTATTGTGAAGCTTTTGCAGGGCGTAATGCATTATTGTGAACTCTGTGATTTTAGAAACAGCAATGAACCCTTTTCCTTCTTTAGTTTCACCCACTGGGGAAGAAGCATGTATTTCTACACATAAAGCATGTGGTCAGAGATGGGCACAAGTTGGCTGCCCTGATCCACAATTGCATCATAAACAGTCAAAAGAGACTATGGGGAAGTCATAAACACTTCTTTGATGTGGGATAATGCTCTTATACACTATAAAGGTTTCTCACCTGAATTAATTTAATAAAATTCTGATTGGCCTGAAGCAATGCAGGAAATATAGGCAGAGCAACCAGAATAGGAGAATTCTGGGAAGAGAAAGAGAGCCAAAAATCACAAGCCAGAAAAAGGAAGATGAGAATGATGGCTAAACATATATAAGAATTATGAGTTTATTTAAATTGTAAGAGCTATTTAGTAATAAGCCTAATAACTTTGGAAGAGGCTAAATAGTATATAATTAATATAAGCTTTTATGTGTTTGAGATTAAATGGCTGTGGGACTGAGTAGGACAGAAACTTTCATCTCTATGTAGTGTAAAATGTTGGGCATAAACCCACAACCTTGAAATTAAGTTTCATGCTCTATTGACTGAGCCAGCTGTGTGTCCAACTTTTGGGGCATAAATTTATAAAACAGCCACTTGCCTGTGACTTTTCAGCCACCCACACGGACCAGAGCTATATATAGCCAGAGTCACTAACCCTTCCAGCTAGGTCTTTTGCTTTTTATCTGAATCATCATTGTCAACAGATTTGGTGAAACAATGGGAAGACTTAGAGGGAGGAATTAGCTAAAAGAGAGGGTTTTTTCCGCATAAAAATGGAGAACATTATTACAATAGTGTGTGTTAGGTCTCTCTATGATGATATACTAAACAATTTAAAAAATATAACAGTTAAATGAGAGAATAAGTAATTTAGATGGGATTTATGAAATGTCAATTATAAATATTATCTGTTTAACTGTTTCTGTCTTATCACTAAAATGTAAGTTAATGAGTGCTAAGATACAAGTTTTTTTTTTTAAAAAAAAAAACTTATTAAAACAGATTATAGAGATATTCAGACCAAGACAAAGAAATTTAAAGAAAAAACAATCTCAGAACTGTATTATAAGGTTAGGCAGAAAAGGTTTCCAAACAGCCAACTTTTATTTATTCAGTAACCTTACAGAAACTGCCAAATGATAGATATCTCCCAGTCTGATAAGACTCCCACACTGTAAGAGCTGAATGAACTCCTGTGCAAATGTTATATTTCAGGAGATTCAAAAAAGTGATAGTCTCATATGGTATGCATTTACCTTTTGAGAAGCAAATGTTAAATCTGTGATCAATTTGTAATAGAATTATCCCTTAAGACTGAGGAAAGTTGATTACAGCAGGATTGGAACCTAGCCCTGAATTACAGTGAAGGACCTGATGGAGAGATGAAGCTAGGATAATTGAAGAATGAAGGAAGGCTAGAGGTATAGCAATGTCCCAAGCCCAACTTTTTGGAGAGGAAGACTATGCTAGTATAGAAAGGCAATTTCTATATGACAGCCACACCCTTGCTTATGCTGTACAGCAGCCTTGAATGCTTAGGACAAAATTGAAGGAGTGGGAAAGAAAACTGAGTCATGCATTAATGTTATACAGGACCCAAAAGAAAACTTCACTAATTCCTTACAAAGACTGACTTCAGCAGTAAATAATATAATAGCAAATTCCAGAAACTAAACAAATAATAATTGAATCTCTTGCTTTTTGAAAATGCTAATGCACAATACAAAAGGGTAATTAGGTCATTAAAGACAAGATTAGCACACTTGAAGGAATGAATCTGAGATACAATAAATACAATATTAAATATGACTACTAGAATGATGCTTGAATAGGAGAGTTGATTTATAGAAGCTTGAAAAATTAAAATTTCAAATGTATCAATTGTGGTAAACAAGATCACCTAAAAGGGGATTGTAAACAGGGCATTCCTCAAAACAATGTTGTTGTTGTTTTAAGAATAATTACAACAAAATGTCCCTTTTCCTGGATTATGCAGAAGGTGTGGCAAAGACAGGCACTGGACTAATGAATGTAGATCAACAAAGTATAGACAAGGTAATATTTTACCTTTGGGGAAATGCTTTGGTGGGGGCCCTCACAGAGCCTCACATCAAATTCTATTCTGTTGTTTTTTGTCATACTAGAGAAATTTCCTTCCCAGAACAATTAAAGAACCTAATGCCTACTGTAAAAAGTCATACTGCTCTGTCTGATAGAAAAGTTATAGAAGGTAAAACAAAAATTTCAAAAGAAGTCATAAACCAAAATTGATAAAGATTAGATTTGTAACCTCCCCTCAGTTAGGGTTGGGGCAGGGTTTTGTTTTGATCTTTCTAGGAAGATAAAAATAACTGTCTTGAGGAATTTATAAACCTATGGACAAATAATCATCCAAAGAAGAGAGACCTACTCAGGAAAATATTATCAAGAAATAAAATCATCTGGCCTAATGGAATCTCTAAAGTCTCCAGAAAGATGAAGGAATCTCATAATGATAACATTGTTGTGCCATTGTCACGAGGCCCCCAAAGAGATCACCAGAGATGCAAAATCTCTGAAAAGCAATAGCAAGGTTTATTGACAATGACCTCAGTTCAGCACACAGGCATGGGGGGGTTGTTTCTTGCAAACTGGGTTTTTAAAGCCAATAGACACTAAGTTATATATCAATCGAGGTTTTAGTATGGATACAATTCTGATTAGCTTATCTTTCGGTAGAATTTTTAGATTTCCTCTGTTATATCAGCTGGCTGAGTGCCAAGCCCTTTTCTTTTCGACTACCTCTTTCCAGGGTATCGCGTCCTGAGACATTCCTTGGATAATTGACTGCACTCAGCCCCTAAGATATCTCTTCTATTCAGTCTTTGTCCCTCTGCACACCTCAGGTTTGTCTCAAAACTAGGAGCTGACAAACACCACTCAAGGATCAACTTTGAACTAAAAACTGTTCAGGACAATTTTGAGGTGGCTAGCTGAGATGATCCAACTTCACAGACTACTCTAGCCAGGACTTGAGATAAGCTCTACATTTTCCTGTTACATAGAAACTGGACAACACATGATGCAGCTATCTCACCCAGGATTCGACAATTAATCCCATTTTTTTTCTTTTCCAATTCCCTAAAGATGTCATGGCCCCAAATAGCAGGAAGAACAATTAAAAATACAACATTCATATTCCAAAGAGGTGAGATAAGTAGTTTTTGATCTTTAAATGGGTAATGGGTAATTGTCATTGCTTAGCATGGTTGTTCACATGTTGTTATTGGTAAAGGTTAGAAAAAAAGTTAAACAAAAGAGATTAGATTCAGGGCTATTGTTTTGAAAAAAGGGAAATATAGGTATAACAGGATAAAAGGGTAGATTATTAAATCTACCCTCAAAAAATACATATATGATAGGATTGAGAATAAATTATTGAATCTACTCTGTAAAAAAAGATATAGAAATAATAAAATAAAAACATAGGTTATCAAATCTACTTTAAAAAGAAAAAGAGAAGAATATAGATATGATAAGATAAAAAAGTAAATATTGAATCTACTTTTAAAAGACAACTACTAGTTTTAAATATTTTATATTGGATTAGATTTTTGTATATTGTATGTTAATACATTAATTTTGTATGTTAATTACACATTTGAAATTAATTTTGTTAGAACATATTATACATACATTTCTATTCTTTTTAAAGGTATTGTACCTGTACAGCTCATTTAACAATGTAATTCAAATTGCTTGTCCTTGAAAATTATTACTACCAACTAATTATGATTAAAAGAAATGCAAGTTAGTAGTTAGTCTTTACAATCAAACTTGTAGCCATATTAGGTATGTTTTCAAGGTCAAACAAGGATTATATTTTAGGTAGATGTCTTCAAACACTTTAGAATACAAATTCAATTCACTCAGAATTCAACACAACAAAATATGACATTTAAGAAGTTCTAAAAATATATGTTCTTCATATATATATATATACATATATATATATAACAGTGAGACATGTCTGTTTCTGGTAGCACCAATCTACTTTAGAGAAAATGATGGACATCAACGAAACTCCATATGGAGTTTTCTTTCTTTGCTATTGGGCAAGAAACTGCACTTGCCTCAACTGCTGACAGTATGCTGTCCAACTTGAACTAGTAGGGCACAATGAAAAAAAACTTTTGAATCTTACCAATCCAGAGTAGGACAGTCTATTAATTTTTTTTTTTTTTGCTAATGAAAATGGTCTGTCAGATATTCTAAGCCTATAGCCAAAGTTGGACACCTCAATGTTTTAGAGAAACATTCCAAGCCACGAAGCTAAATGTAAGTAAGAATTCCAAGATTCCAAGCCACGTAGCTACATGTAAGTAAGAATTATAGGTTAATTAGTTATTGATAAACCTTAGCAACAGATGACGCAGTTCATAATTATTTGACACTAAGCAGCTGCTGAACCAGGTGGAACAGAAACTTCTGCCTACACTTTTCTGCTTGAAATAACAAAGAAATATTTACCCAGCATTGTAAAAAATTCTCTAAAAGACATTACATTTAAAAAAGGGAAGCAAGAAAGGAAGAAGGGAAGGATGAAGGAAGAAAGAAAATACTTTCTGTATTAGAAAATCAGTGTCTCCCTTTTTATATTTCATAAGGCATAAATTTGATAGCAACAGAGGCCCCAGAGAAATACTGTTAGCTAAGCTACAAGTGGGGGCAAATAGAGGAGCCCATGACCACATATCCCTGCCTTTGTTATCTTGAGCACCTTCTTATCTATAAGATCTCATAAATGCCTGTTTCCTTCAGAATTAGTCAACCAGAAACTGCAGCTACAACAAAGATTTGAACTCATACCTATAGACCACACACCAAGGATTCATCTTGTAAAAACAAGATGTTAATGGCAGCTGTTTCTGTTCATACAAATAAACAGGAGTTTAGCTTTTGCCACTGTTGTGAAATAATCTTTTTGTACACTGTGAAGATGTGTCATTCTGATTGGTTTAATAAACTGACTGGCAAACTGGAATGTAAGCACAGGTGGAATAAAATACAGTGTCAAATGTGTAAGTACTTAACAGTATTGTAACTATATAAGGGAAGGTCTTCACCAGGAAACACACACTAAGTGCCAAGACTAAACAACCACTGCCCTCCAAGTTACCTATGAAATCATTCATTTAAAATGCACATATGATACCATGGCATTTACATGCACAGGCAGATAATGCAGTTCAGAAATATCATTAGGCAGCGTGGGTCAAGGACACAGCTGCTCTTTCACTTTTTATTTTTTTGTAGGGTTTTGAAATTGTGTTCAAAAGGAAAGTTGTAAGACTGTCACAGCTGTGAAAACATAACATTCTTCACCGGTTTAAAATCAGAACGACAGGACTGGAAGAGGGCAGCAACACTACTGCCTCATCCCAAATCCTGATGTTTGAGTCAGTGCAGCCTCAGAAGCATGACATTTGTATACTAACATATGTAGTTGCGCTGATATGGAGGAGGTGTTGAGATGTGCCACTAACAGAAGGCAATTCCTGCACACGCAGAGACACAGGAGCGAATTCAGTGTCATCGTGGGCCCACAGACTACAGGCCATTATACTTTCTTCCTGGTAGCTGCCTGGGCTTTCTAGGTTTTTGTTTGTTGAATGTGAAAAAGAAACACATGTGGTGAACTCTGCCTAAGGATGGAGGCTCACTCAGAACAGAAAACCTAGCCAGCCAAATAGTGACTTCAGCCATGTGCAGCAATTGGATTTTTTTGTGAAATAGTGCTTCAAAAGTTGAGTGCCAAATATTGCATGATTTCTATTTAATATATAATAAAAACCTGGAGTCAGATATTGGGGAAAAGCTGGGATACAGAGAGACAGAGAAGCAAACCACAGCCGTTTCTCACCCAGCCAACTCCCCAGGCCTATCTTCAGAAATCTTGCAACTACAAGTTTCTCAGTCATCAGCTGAAAGGAAAAAGAAATATCTGGAAAAGCTGAAAAACCCTATTCTCTTCCTCTGACCAGCTATCTTAACTTCCTATTTTTACACTCCTAAGGCTAGAATGAAAAGTGTGGGTTACCACTCCCTGACCTTCGTAGCTTGGTTCTGTGGTTGACTCTCTGATAATGTAGACTAATTTTGTTAAATATATATTATCATACCCAAGAGGTGAAGTTGATGGTTTATAATCATTTGATAGGTTATATAGGTTTGTCATCATTTAGGAGGGCTGGTTATAAGTTGTTATTGGTAATGGTTAGGGAAAAAGCTGAACAAAGGAGATACAAGAATCTTCTAAAAGAAAAAAAGGATATAATATGATTAGAAAAATGGGTAGATTATTGAATCTAATTTTAAACTTAAAAAAGTAACTACTAGTCTTAAATATTTTATATTGGTATAGATTTTTTAATATTGATACAAATTTAATGTTATTTTATTATATTAAATATCCATTTCTACTCTTGAGGTATTGTACATATGTAGCTCATTTAAAAGAGCTATGTGAAGTTTTTAGTCTTTGAAGACTATTTAGGATAATAAATACAAGTTAATAGTTACTCATCTATAACTATTAAACTTGTAATCATGTTAGGTATTTTTTCAAGATCATATAGAAATATATATTTGATAGACAGGTCGTCTTCCAACACTTCAAAGACCTATAAAATGTGGCTTTACAAATGTTTTAATAGCATAAGGCTGTTCATGTCTGCTCCTGGCAACACTAATTTACTTCAAAAAAGGATAATGAGCATCAAAGAATCTCCATATGAAGTTTGCTTTCTTTATGGCAAAAAAATAGCCATTTGGGCTAGAAACTGCCCTTACCTCAACTGCTCATGGTATCTGTTCAAACAAGACCAGCAAGACACACAAGAAAGGGACTGCTAAACTTTTCGAAGACAGGATGGGATGGCCATTCAAAAATTTCTGCTTCACAAAAATCATCTGTCAGATATTCTAGGCCTTAGGCGAAAGATGGATGCTCCAATATTGCAAAGGAACTTTAGGTGACTGTCCAGGCAACCAGCTGTCTCTGTTGTTTCCTTAATATTTTGAGAGTTGCCTGCTCTGAACTTCATGGGTTTTTTTCTTCTTCTTCTTCTTCTTCTTCTTCTTCTTCTTCTTCTTCTTCTTCTTCTTCTTCTATGTATTATTATGAATAAAGAAGTCACATTTTCTATCCTTGTATATCCTTATTCAAGGTCTCTTCCCCCTCCCACCACATCAGGTCATTCTCCTCCACATCTCCCCATCCTCCCTATATTGCTTAGTTCAGCCTCCACTCCTGGCAAATCCAGTTTCCTTCCCCCAACATCAAGACTGAGTCAGGTGTTCCTCTAGGGGGAGTGAGATCCAAGGGGTCAGTCCAAGGTGTTTCAGATCCCAAGCTGTTCAGTGGTTGTGGTTTGCAGCTTGGGCATGCTTTGCTTTTTTGTTTGTTTGTTTAGAGTCCACTAATGAGTGAGTACACCCCCTGCTTATCTTTCTGGGTTTGTAATACCTCACTCAGGAGGATATTCTCCAAATCTATCCATTTGCCTGCAAATTTTAGGATATCATTTTTTCTTGCTGCTGAATAGTACTCCATTGTGTCGATGTACCACAGTTTGTTAACCTATTCTTTAGCAAAGGGACATCTAGGTTGTTTCCAGGTTCTTGCTATTACAAATAATGCTGCTATGAACATAGTTGAGTTAATGCCATTGAACTGTGACTGTGCATCTTTAGGGTATACACCCAGAAGTGGTATTGCTGGGTCCTTGGGGAGATTGATTCTCAGTTTTCTGAGAAACCGCCATACTGCATTTCAGAGTGGCTGAACAAGCTTACACTCCCACCAACAAAGGAGGAGTGTTCCCTTTGCTCCACATCCTCTCCAACATAGGCTGTCATCTGTGCCTTTTATCTTAGCCAATCTAACAGGTGTTAGGTGGTATCTCAAAGTTGTTTTCATTTGCATTTCTCTGATGGCTAAAGATGATGAGCACTTTTTCAAGTGCCTTTCAGCCATTCATAATTGTTCTGCTGAGAATTCCCTTTTTAGATCTGAACCCCATTTTTGATTGGGTTATTCAAGGTTTTGGGCTCTAGATTCTTGAGTTCTTTATATATCTTAGAGATCAGTTCTCTATCATTTTAAGCATGATCAAACATAGAATTGTTTTAATCCTTGTCATTATGAACCCATTTAAGTCCTCAAATGGCAATGTTGACTGAAGTTTATAAATAATTTAGACAATCACAGCGCCTTCACTTTTTTTTCAGAGCTAAGAACCAAACCCATGATCTTGCACTTGCTAGGAAATCACTCTACCACTGTGCTTAACCCCTAAACCTGCTTCATTATTTACATAAAAGAAAGCAGATGTCACTTGTCCATGTTCTTGGACCCAAGAGGAGTTAACTCTGGCCCATATCATGTGGAGTTAGTATCCCAAATTTCTGAGAATCAAATATTCCCAGTTGAAATTCATTTGGTTTTTCATTTAAATTTTTCTTTCCAATAAAGCAAGTAATCTAAGTCCCAAGACTCATGCTCCACAAGACTCAATAAAGTGATTTCCATCTTGAATAGGAAAAGAGGGAGGACAGGACACTGGTGACATCTTTTAAAGAATGTACCAGCCTTGGACCAAGAAATAAAATTGCTGACAGAATAACATGCCATCTGTGGGTGGGAGTATTTGGAAGGTAGTCCTTATTGTTTCTACTTATAAGTCCCTGACCATGTCTCTTCTGCTAAACATTTGTCCCTGTAATTTTTCTTGAGGTTTGGAAGCCTGGCTTGTTATCCCACTGCAAGTCAACTGAGTGCCGCCCCACCCACCTGCATCTTTAGAGATATAATTTCCTGAGAGTCTGAAAACCAACATATCACCTAGAAGTTGGGCACTCACATGAATATTAGGTGAGCTTTTAAACTAAATTGTACCCTTTCTGATATCCATATCTTTTTAAGGCAGCTTTCAATTCAATAGCCAAAGCCAATGTGAATTCTGTCAAATGTTTGTCAAGCAAGGGTTGAATGTCTGCTATTTACTACAACTAAATCAAGGCCAGGAAAATAGGAGAACTGTAAAATAGGGAAGAATGCATGCTCACTCTTATCATCCTACTTCACAGAAGTGTGGAAAACAGCCAGCATGCTGGGAAGAATCCTTCTTGCCTTGCCTTTCTCTCCAAAGTCCTTCCCAACCCACTGCACATTATTGTCTACTTTCTCATTTCTTTTTTCTTGTCAGCAAATAGATTTATTATTGATAGTGAGTGAAGTTGGCAGTATTTACTGCAGAGGTTGCAAAAGCTAAGGTTCTCTTTAAATCAATAAAAATGGCTTATTTCACTTACAATCATAAACATTACTCCAGTAAAAGATGTACATTTTCTCTCCTTTTTGTCTTTCTTGCATGATCATCACAGTAAGTTACAATGAAATAGTTCCTGTATAATGAGAGAAGAGCACACCCAGGCCCCAGTCCAGGTGAGTCTACACTGCTGTCCCAGCCCAGTGCCTTCTTGCTGTTTCTCCATTTGATTAAAATAGTTTAATGTGCGCATCCTCCCTAACTTTTTCTGAGTGTAGGTCACTAAATGGTGGAGCCTGGAGTGAAGAGAACATTTTATGTAAGTAGAAGTTGGAAGGACAGTACAAAAAGGTTACATTGTACCGCCTTTCTCTTTTATTCCTTTGTGGGTTTCATTAACACTTAACAGTGTTCCTTTGATGACTGATTCCTGGTCTAGACCTTGGCTTTTTAAACTGTTGATCAAAACACATTATGATTCTAGTGAGTTCATTTTCCAATGTCTTTAATGATCTTTTCTTTAATTGGGTCATTTTCTTACTAGGAAAAGAAAAATATTCCACCTCTGGAATTAACGTTGAAGGAGCTTTGCATGTTTTCAGGGGTAATGTTATCCTGTCTTCTCCAGCATGCTCTGTTTGGCATGATTGACACAGTGGATGTACTGGCTGGCCAGAGTAGAGCAGCTGAGGGTCTGCTGGGTGTTCTGGCAGTAACACTGGAAGATTTTAGTCGGCAGATCTGCACAGACTGGATGATATCCATACCACTTGCACTTGACTTCCACCTCTTCAGCAGCTTTCTGATATTCCTCACTGGTGACTTTGTAGAACTCTGAGCTCCACTCCTCCAGTCTGGCCAGCTGCTGTTTGTAGAACACATCCTGCTTCCATATCACTCGGTCTTTCTCTTCCAGCTGCC
Organism: Sigmodon hispidus; assembly: GCA_004025045.1. Lineage (NCBI taxonomy): Eukaryota > Metazoa > Chordata > Mammalia > Rodentia > Cricetidae > Sigmodon > Sigmodon hispidus. Next base: position 27,036 of record PVIH01017964.1, on the reverse strand, counting down.
AAGCCAGATGCTTTGCCTTCGAGCGCTTCTCCTTACTGGATAGAAATCCTTTCCCAAAGGATAGTTCTGGTCCCCTGTTCATTGGCTGCAGCCCTCTCTCATTCTAGGTCCCTGGCTTGCTTAAGGTTTCTCTTGTTTGCTGACTCCTTCTTGGCCTGCTCCAATGCCAGCTCCTCGGCTACTCCTTTTCAATTCTTCATCAGACACTGAAGCACCATAAATACTGGTATACCGTACCACTGAGACTTAGAGCCAGATGGAGAGGACTCCTTCATCTGGTCGATCATATTTTCTGAAAGCCAGATGCCCTTCATCACAGTGATGCTCTTGTTCTTGTCCGCCTGGAAGGTAACCTGGCAGGTGCTGGTGGTCCCGCCCATGGCTCCTGCTTCTGTGCCCACAGAGTCGTGAATGCAGAAGTACATCAGGACCAACACACCTGCGCTAAAGTCTGGAATGCTTACCTTGCTCAGCAGGAGCAAGGCCACGATCCCAAGGTTTGTCTTTACTTGATATCAACTTCCTTGATGATGGGGATCTTTCCTCGGTTTACTGTCTGGCCCAGCATCTAGAATAGCTCCTAGCACATAGTAGATAATTCTTTTCTAATGATCTGGAAATCAGAACTGAATTCTAGTAATCTTTCTTCTGGCTATTGGTATAATTTATAACAGTTGTCATATTAGATTTAGGCTTCTCCTCCTTGAATTGGGTATATTAACATTTATAAGAATTAATATTTTAGAAGGAAAATAAGTGCAACCATAGACAATAATATTAAACTAAAGAATCCAGTCTCAGAAAGACAAATATATATTTTTAACATTCCTAGATTTTACATATTATGTTACATTCTATGTGTATATATAACTTTTTAAATGAAACTATATAGGAAAACAAAAAACATAAATAGAGAAAATGTGTGAGAAGGAGTATACCTAGGGGTGTTCAGGGATACACTCACTGTACAAAATATGCTTGTACTAAAATGTTCTCTTGTAATAAACACAGTATAAGTTGACCATATACAATAAGAAATGCTTTTTTTATTTTAATGGCCTTTCTTTTTATTTAATCTTATTTATTTTAATCATTTTTATTTAATTATTTTTACATTTTGATATCAACCACTGTTCATCTTCCCTCCCATTCTCCATTTCCCTCTACTTCCTCATCACCCTACTGCCCATCCACTCTTCATACTGTGAGTAAAGCCTCACAACATTACAGAGAAACTTTGGGTAACTGTCCAGATAGCCAGAAGTCTCTCTCATTTCTAGAATTTGAAAGTTGCTTATAATGCCCTTCCTTATTCAGATAATATTATATCCTTCTGTGGTCTTTGATAGGGTTGAACATTAGTCATAATTATAGCTTGGGTTAGTCATGATAAAAGGTAAGTTAGATATGAAACTTTGGAGTCACAAGAATAAGGTAGATTATAGACTATTTTCTTTAATTTTACTAAATAAAAATTGACTAGATATTTTATCTGTAATTCTTGCTTGATGACTGTTTTGTTATATGTAATTTTGCTATATTGAATTTGACACTTTTCTTTTTTGTTAGACAAAAAAGAAAAAGTGATATGGGATGTCTTTCTGTATGCTGTGAATTACCATTGGATAACAAAGAAACTTCATTGGTTTATGGCAGGGTATCTTATAGGTAGTTGGAAAAGGGAGGGTGGAATCAGACATAGACACCATCAGCTGCCACCAAAAGAGCAAGATTTAAAGGAATTCAGGTAAGCCACAAGCCATATGGCAAGACATAAGTTAATAAAAACGAGTTAAAATGTGAGAGCTAGCTAGAAATAAGCCCAAGCCATAGGCAAAACAGCATGTAATTAATATAAGGCTTTGTGTGATTTAACTTTTTCTGTGTGGTATTTATCCAGAAAATTATCCTCTACCCATTTTCCAATTTTGTGGAGTACAAGTTTTCAAAGTATGCTCTAATGATTCTTTAGATTTTCTCAGTGTCTGTTGTTGTTTCCCCCTTTTCATTTCTGATTTTATTAATTTGAATGTTCTTTCTCTGCCTTTTGTTTGGTTTAGATAAGGGTTTGTCTATCGTACTGATTTTTCTCAAAGAACTAATTCTTTGTTTCATTGATTTTTTTTATTGTTCTTTTTGTTTCTGTTTTAAACATTACAGCCCTCAATTTGATTATTTTTTTACCATCTACTCCTCTCGGAGAGTTTGTTTCTTTTTGTTTCAGGTGTGCTGTTAAGTCACTAGTGTGAGATTTCTCCACTTTTTTTTGTAGACACTTAATGCTTTGAACTTCCCTCTTAGCACTGCTTTCAGGATGTCTCACAGTTTGGGTACAGTGTATATTCATTTTCATTAAATTCTAGAAAGTCTTTAATTTCTTTATATCTTTTATTATATAGTAGTAATTCGGTTGAGAATGATTTAGTTTCCATAAGTTTGTAGGCTTTCTATATTTTGTGTTATTGTTGAATTCGAACTTTAAACTATAGTGGTACAATAAGATAAAAGGCATTGTTCCAGTTTTTTGTATCTGTTGGGGCTTGCTTTGTTACTATGTGGCCAATTTTGGAGAAAGTCTTGTGAGGTACTGAGAAGAAGATATATTCTTTTATGTTTGGGTGAAATGTCATGAAGCTATCTGTTAGGTCCATTTGAGTTATAACATCTGTTAATTATCTTATTTTTCTGTTAAATTTCTGTCTGGCATACCTGTCCAGTGGTGAGAGCAGGTTGTTCAAGTCTCCCCTATTGGTGTACAGCGTTTGATATGTGATTTAAGTATTAGTAATGTTTCTTTTGCAAATAAAGTTTCCCTTGTATTTGAAGCATAAATATTTAGAATTGAGATTTTATCTTGACAATTTTTTCCTATGATGAATATGAAATATCCTTTGTGGATATATGTTAAATATTTAATAAATCCTGAGATATCAGAGAGGCCTCACAGTCAAATGCTAGGCAGACAGCTCGGGAAAACCTTGATTCTTGAATATAAGGATAAACAGCTGAGTCAATCACACATCCCTTTAATCCCAGCACAGGGAAAGCTGGGAGTGATAGCCAACATCCTTTATCCCATAACTCCAGAGACAGAACGTCTTCTGCTTCTGTGAATTCAAGGCTACATGCCTTTAATCTTAATCTACATAGGATAGGGTATACATCATAGAAACCAGGCAGAAGCAGAAGCAACAGACAGAAGAGACCAGGAGTGAGGCTGAGAAAGTTGCAAGAGAGTTTGATGAGAATTGACTGTGATGCTTTCTCTCTCTGAAGTTTCAGCCTTCCCCCAATATTTGGCTGAGGGTCTTCTTTTCTTACAACCCAAAATTGTGCTACTACAGTCCTTCTCCATCTCTTTTGATTAAGTTTACTTTGAAGTCTATTTTGCTAGATAATAGGCTATCAGCTTTTTTCTTAGGTCCATTTTATTGGAATATCTTTTCCCAGCCCTTTACTCTGAGGTAATGTCTGTCTTTTTGGTTGAGGTGTGTTCCTTGTATGCAGAAGAAGAATGGATCCTGTTTCATACAAATTCTGTTAGCCTCTGTCTATTAGAGATGTTAATGACCAATGATTGTTAATTCTCTTTATTTTTGTTTTGTTGGTGGTGGTGATAATAACTGTGTTATTTTTTTCTTTTGGTTCTGCTGGTATGAGCTTAGAAACTGTTTGTGTTTCCATGGGTGCAACTAACTGCCTTGAGTTGAATTTTTCCTTCTTGTACTTTCTACAAGGTTGGATTTATGGATACGTATTGTTTAAAAATGGTTTGTCATGGAAGATCTTTTTTTCTTCACATATGGTTATTAAAAGCTTTGCTGGGTATAGTAATCTGGGCTAATGTTCATGGTTTCTTTGTGTCTACAGAACATCTGTCCAGAACGTTCTGGCTTTCAGAGTTTCCATTAAAAAGTTGAGTGTAATTCTGGTAGGTCTGCCTTTATAAGTTACTTGACCTTTTTCCTTTGCTGCTCTTAATATTCTTTATTTCATATGTTTAGTATTTTTATTATTATGTGGCAAGGGGACTTTTTTTAGTCCAGTCTGTTTGTTCTGTAAGCTTCTTGAACTCTCTTTAGTTTGAGAAAATTTTTCTTTTTTAATTTTGTTGAATATATTTTCTGTGCCTTTGAGCTAAAATTCTTCTCATTCTTTCCTTATTATTCTTAGGTTTAGACTTTTCATAGTGTCCCAGATATCCTGGATGTCTTGTGTCAAAATTTGCTTGATTTAACATTTTCTCTGACCAATAAATTGATTTCTTGAGATTATCAGGAATCTCTTGTATTCCATTGGTTACACTTACATCTGTAGTTCCTGTTCATTTGCTAAAATTTTTCCTTTTCAAAATTTCCTCAATTTGTGTTTTCTTTATTGCCTCTATTTCAATTTTCAAGACTGACCTGTTTTCTTTACTTGCTTGATCTTTTTTGGTTTCTTTTGCTATTTTTAGGGGATTTATTGATTTCTTACAATTTTTTGTTTGTCTTTTCCTCCATTTCTTTATGAGAATTTTTTATTTACTCTTTAAGGGACTCTGTCATCTTTATAAAGTCATTTTTTAAGGTTTTCTTCTGCTTCATTTGAGTTGGGATGTTTAGGTCTTGCTGTTGTAGACGCACTATTTTATTGTGGTACATTTTGCATCTTATGTTGTCAAATGTATGCTTACACTCATCTCTGCCCTATTTCTTCCTCCAATTCACACAGGTGGAGCCTGTTCACCCTGAAGTCACTCTTCCTCCAATTGATGTGAATGGGAGCCTATGGCTTCAGTTGTTTCTGGTGCAGTAAGGAATGATTGGTGACAGGATAGGGGAGGGTACTGCTGCCCAGTTTGTGGGGCTTCAGTGAGTGAAGAAAAGGCATAGTTGTGCCATCCAGGCCTAGAGTTTAGAGAACTGGGCTGTTCAGTTCTTTTTCCAATCAGTTCAGGAGGGGCCTGTGGCAGTGGTGCTCACTGGTGCCATAGGGGATGGGTTGGCAAGGGACTGAAAGACTTTTTAAAAAATAGGAATCTATTACATTGGTAAACACAAAAAGCTAAGTTTTGAAAAACAAGGGTTTTTTAGCTGATAAAATTTACCTCATTGTGAATAGCACATTATGTTAGTGTTAGCATTTTTAAAGATACAAGCTCTAGGGAAGAGAACATTAATATAAGAAGTAAACTGACTCTACTTTTCAAATATCTATTATTTTACTTTTAGTCATGAGTATGAACAAATAAGGTTTTCAGGAGCATTAAACAAATAGACATTTGTTTCTTAGTTTTGTTTTTTCATATGACAAGAAATCTAAATGTGGCTCTATAGTCTACTTGTTGATTGATACCTACAGTCCCCTGGGTCATGAATGGGTAAACTATAATGGTTATGATTTGGATGTGGTTTAGATTTTGTCCTCTCTTTGATCACCTAGAGACTCAGATGTTGAAAATCTGATTCTTGATGTGGTGCTGGGAGATTGGGGATGTTTTTTCAGGTGCAGTCTAGTGGAAGGACCATACTTTAATTGAGAGCTACCACAGAGGGAATGAAGATAGTCCCAGTCTTCTTCTGGGTTCTTGTTTCAATTTTTTATCTCTTCCTCTATGCTTTCTACACTGATCACGATTTGTTCCCCGAGGCTTCTATCTTACTCTTTTGTGGATTTATACTCAAAAGGAGAAAAGAGGGGAAGGCATTGGCTAAGAACTAAATATATTCATCCAATCCATGAGGGATGGATGTGGATGTCAAATCCATGCAAAATATAAATATTACTCTTGGAAAAATGTAAAACATTTTATGGAAAAGTTAAAATATTTGACCTGGGATTTGTAGAATTAGATTGGCTTTGCTAGACAGAGATAAGTGGTGTAGAGTAAGATGTGATGGAAGGCATCCCAGCCTGAGGAAAGAAAAAATAAAAATATTTGTGGAGGAAGAGAGGACAGACTAAAGAGGAAGTTTTTAACCCAGAATTACTACCAGCTAAAGACAGATCCAGACATACTCATTGTCTTAGTCATTGTTCCATTGCTATGAGAAGACACCATGACCATAGCAACTCTTGTAAAGGAATACATTTAATTGGGGGCTTCTTTATGGTTTCAGAAACTTGGTCCATTATCATCATGCTAAAAAGCACGATTGCAGAAATAGCAGAAATGGTGCTGGAGGAATAGTTAAGAGCTACATCCTGATCTTCAGTCAGAGAAGAAGAGAGCCTGGGACTAGCATGGGTTTTGAAACCTCAAAGCCCACTCCCAGTAGCTTACTTTCTTCAACAAGGTCACACCTCTTAATTCTTGTAATCTTTTCAAAGAGTTTTACTCCCTGGTGACTGAACATTGACTCTACAGAAACCATTCTTAGTAAAATCACCAAACTTATCTCTCCACTTCTCACATACCTTTGAGACTGTGCACACATCTTCCCTAACAGAAAGGCCTTTCAACATTTCTGTCTCCCTTACCTTGGCTTCTAGAAAGACTATTGCATATTTTCTCTAGGGAAATGTCTCCAATTCCTCCTCCCACAAATGAGCTCTACTTTTGTGCTTTAAAAAAACAATGATAGCAGTAAAGCAGTAGCAGTCTAAACATTAACTGAGAACTTACTACCCATATGGCACTATGTTAAACATGTATAAATTAGGTTATTTAAATTTCATGACCATCTTATTAAGTAAAACTTCTATCCCATTTCATGTTGCCAAGGTTAAGACTGTGCACACTGAGAAAAGACAGAAGTCTATGAGGCTGTTTTCAGAAGTATTTTCAGAAAGGGAAAAAAGATAACTTTACCAAGACCAGAGTACATGGTGCTTCCTTAAAGCAGGTAATGCTCCAACAATAGAGACTTGGGCAGGGGTGAGACTCAGGGAAATATGAAAATAAAGAAACAAGAAAAGTCATTTTGAAGAACCTACATACTATACAAAGATGTGTAGGTTTCATTTTGCAAGAACATTAAAAGACAAAGAAAAAATCTACACCCTTAAATTCCCATTTTGGAGACAAAATAACACTTTGAAGTCTACTCCACCAGAGAAAAAAAATCAAGTTCAGGACCATGGGTGGGAGCAATAATCACCAACTTTTGCGAGACTGTGAGACTATGAGGTCAATAACATGCTGCCCTAGGTGAAAAAGTGAGGCCACAATCCAGCTTCCATTCTAGCTGCATCACTCATTTCATTTGGCCCTTAAGTAGGTGGCAGCCTTTCTCCCTTGTTTGGTGACAAGCCAAAATAAATGACCTGGTCAAGGTCACACCAAGTATCTGATGAAAACAAAACATCCATCTGGTATTTCCATAGCCCAGTTTCTACCTTGCCTCTGACCCTAAGCCTGAAAGTAAAACTCTGTCCTTAGCATTCCTTGTTTGTCAAGCATGAAGAAAAGGATGAGTCAGTGAGATAAGATTTAAATTCTGTCCCAACTTGGAAAGCTTTTGTAGCCTCCCCAACTCTTCTCTTGTCTTTTACTTTATTTCCTTTTGAGTAGATACTGTGTTATAGATGCCTAGCAGTATTTTTATTTTATATGTACACATGCATTTAAGGCAGAGTTATTTTATCACCCTGACCTCTGACCTGGAGCACCACCTCCACTTTGTTCATCATCCTCCACTCATCTCCCAGTGTCTTGGTCAGCTCTGAAGCTTCAAACGATTCTCAAGGAGGATTGAAAAATATCTTCTTTCTATTTTAGAACAGGGTAAAATTCTATCTTAAAAATAAGACCAAATTGAATGACTTAGTGTTGAATTCAGGTATGACTTCTGTCACTTCTTAACTGAATTTTTTAATCTGCTGAAGAAGGTGGCCCTTCCCACTCACTATATGTTCAGTGCTTTCTGGGGATAGCTTATGTAAGGATTCCTGGCATTTCACGTAGCTGGCCCAACTCTGGCCCAGGTGGGATGCACCTTGTACTGGGGCACGCTCCTGGCGTGGCTGTGTAAACCCTACATCACTGAGTACAGAAGCATCTCCCTGCACCCATGATGCATACCGGTGCACACCCCTTTCCTTAAAAGCAGCTGCAAGTGCATGCTCAGTCCTTTTTCTTCTCTGTCCCCTGACTTCTTTATCGCTTTTCTGTTTCTCTACCCACCTGGGACTTTACTGTTAAATAAACACCATGTGTGGCCTTGCTAGTGTGTGCTTGCTTTTACGCGTGGAACTAACAGCTTACATCTGTCAGGTGTTTATTTCCTCAAAGACAGCCTTATCCTACACTTATAAACAGTACCTTAAGGAAACATGTAGAATTAAAGAAAGTCCTTGAACAAATAATTTATCTTATCTAAAGTCCAGTTTTTCCAACCCACAATTGAATGATGATGTCTACCTAGTAAGACTGAAGTCACTGAATGGAAATAAACGTGTCCACCAAATCAGATCTTGATGAACTATCATTTCCTTTTTTTGTTCAAAGAACACTGGAGATTTTAAATACAATAAAGATATCTTTATAAATTAGTTGATTTATCTGTGTGTTGCATAAGACTAGTTTTTTTTCCCCAGAAATGATTTTATACTGATTTTACTTTAATCTGTAAGTTTCTATTTTCATAGCACAACTTATTGCTGGGAGTGGAGGGAGACAGAGAGAAGACTGCAGATGGAAGAGAACACTGTTGAAAAATGACTCATTCTGAGGCACTGTTGATCACTGAGCTCCTGGGTTTATATCCTAACCCCCAATCTTTCAGAATGTGACTATATTTGGCAATAGAGTATTTATAAAAAGCAACTGACGGTCAAACAGGTAAACACTACTTCAATACAATTGATGGCCTTACAAAAAGGGGGTATTAGGAGGAATACATTTACAAAAAGAAGTCAGAAGAAAACATTTGCAAGCAAAGATAAGAAACCTTAGAGAAAAACCTGAGATCATGAACTTCAAGCTTCCAGAACAATGGGAGGCAATTTGTTCATTGTTCTTTAGGCCATCCAGATTGTGGTTTATTGTTTTTACAGTCATCATCCTTGATGCTTTACATATTCATTAACCAAATATTTATATTATAGCTACAGTGTGTCAGGTGGTCCCTGCTTTCATTGACCTTCCCTTAAAATATATGGTGTTTCCCCTGGACTGACCCTTCGGATCCCACTCCAACTATAGGAACACCTGACTCACTCTTGAGGGAGGGGGGACAAAACTGGATTTGCCAAGAGTGGAGACAGATCCTAGCATTATTGGGTCAGTGGAACCATAGGACTGTCTGCTGCCTGCCCAGGGAGGGGATGGGGAGTTGTGGAGAAGAAAAATGACCTGATGTGAGGGGAGGGGGAAGGGACCTTGAATAAGGATATACAGGGATGGAAAAAAAATTCAGAGGGAAAGCTGAACACAAAGTAAATATATGTGTAGCAATCTTATTTGCATTATCACCCTTGATAAGTCATGCTTATGATTTTTATCTTCTTTATAGTTATTGTTAACTTATCAGCATTTTAAATTCATTTTTACTGTTTTTCTTGATAAATACAAAATAAATAAAGAAGAAGAAAAAAAAGACAGCAGCTTTTATTTTAAATTATTCCACTTTGCCTATATATATGTGTGTGTGTGTGTGTGTGTGTAAACCACTTGCATTCCTGTTACCTACAAAAGCCAGAATTAGTTGTCAGATTCTCTGCGACTAGAATTAAAGATGGTTGTATTTTCCTATGTGGATGGAGAAAATCAAATGTAGGTTTCTTAGAAAAGTAATCATTGCTATTACTTGCTGTGCCTTTGTTTTAGTTTCTCAGTTTTTGCCACATCATAGAAAATATGTTTGATATTTTTTCTGTTTGACATTATTGCCATTTTTGTTTATTTTTTTTATAATTTCTTTTTTTTAAGTTTATTTATTTATTTATTTATTAAGGATCGAACATGATTGGTAAATTTTTAACCAAATTAAACACAAAAAGAGAAAACATACTTCAGTAAAACTAGAAATTTAAAGGTAAACATTCTAACAGATATGAATGGTATTCCAGAAAAGTCAAATCAAAAAGACATACATTATAAATTTGTTTTAATAAATTGAAGAATCTGAAAAAACTGGTGAGTTTTTAGATAGCAAAATTAAACCTAAATTCAATGAACAATTTTAACAAATGCATACTTTGTAACCTGCTTGAGATACTAATAAAATACTCCATACTAAAAATATAAATAGCAATAACAGAAACAAACACAAAAAATATAGACTTACTACAGAATTCTACTATAACTTGAGACAGGCTCTTATGTAGCTTATACTGATCTTGACCACATTTGAATTTTTGAACTTCTGATTGTTATTCTATGTATCAAGAAGTTCAGGGATTACAAGTGTGCACCTCTACCACAGCTGTTACATGTGTTGTAAGTAACATGTTTTTTTGGTGTGGTAAACAGTCCAATAACTGGAGATACATCTCTAGCCCCTAACATAATGTCTTATGTATAGTTTATATAGTCTTCTGGTAATCAGATTTTTTACTATGTTTTACTGATCCCTAAAAATGCTGACACATAATGCTTTATAATTTTTATTTTGACAATTATTTTAATTGAAACCAGTTGTTTCTCTTATTGAGATTTTATTCCTTAAATAATTAATGTTAAATGAGTGTTTTTTTAATTAGAAAGAGGGAGAATGGCAGTACAACATGAGCAAACTTTGGCTTATTTTTATTTTTATAATAAATTAACTTTGAAAATATATATATACATATATATATATATGGTGTTTCACTATGACTTTACAACAGCTTTAAATAATATCATGGCTTGAATGTAAAATCTCTCCTGCAAATTCAAATGTGGGTCCCCAGATAGTGGCACCTTTTTAAAGGTAGTGGAAACTTGAAGAGATTAGGTCTAGCAGAAAAAGAGGGGCTTAGGGGTCATAACTTTGAATGTTTTATCTGGTTTCTGATCCCCTTCTTGCTCTCTGCTTTCTCTTTACTTCAAACAAAACAACCCAATCTGGCCACATGCTCACAATATCTGCCTCATTGTGGTATGAGAGTCAGTAGAGCCAAGAACTGTAAATTGAAATCTGTGAAAACATAAGCCATCATAAGTCCTTCTCCTGGGGGCTGGAGAGATGGCTCAGCAGTTAAGAGCACTGTCTGCTCTTCCATAGGACCCGGGTTCAATTCCCAGCACCCACATGGCAGCTAACAACTGTTTGTAGTTCCAGTTCCAGGCAAAACACCAAGGCAAATAAATAAATAAATAGTTTAAAAAAAATAAGTCCTTCTCCCGTAGGTTGCCTCTGTCAGGTATATATGATCAAAGGAATGACTAAAAAAATTACTCATACTTATGATAAAAATCACTATCATCTTTATTGTACACATAGAGAAACAGAATCTAAAAAGCCAGCTGAATGGAATGATACATAATGCTGAAATGTTCCCAGGACACTATTCTCAGTATTTGAAATGTCTCAATCAGTAAGCAGAAGATGGTAGTGGGAATTCCCAAACTAGTAAAATGAGTAGTTTTTAAGACTGAAAAATTAAATTCACAATATAATTTACTTTGATATGGAAGCCAGAAAGGTATTCACCTTTGTAGGAGGGTCCCTTCAGTTCAGAGAACAGTAAGTAATTGACTCATAAAATGCCTAGCTGCAGTTTCCTTTGATCAAATACCTAGTGTAAGAATGAGAAAACTGCATTAATCATTTTGTCTAAAATTTACAATATGTCAATGAAAGAAGAACTACCATTCTCTTCATTTAATTTAAAGAAATGAATGCAGGGAAAGTTTATTGGGTTGTTCAGAATTCTACAGTCAATAGCGAGCAAGACATGGTTAGAAGCTGGCTGTGTTCAACTCTATATTCTTTGACGCAAATGCTATGCTTTACAATTTCCCAAACGAAGGGATCAGGCACATCCTGAAAAGGTGAAAGTACAGAAAAAAACTGAGCTTGACAAGGAGTCCATTACCTTTTGATTTCTCATTACCCTTTTCTGCAACTCAGTACGTGACTTTCATTTCAGTAGGTAGTGTTTCATAAAAAATGGAACAAGAGCAAAGATCAACTGTACAGCCCTACATGCTGCTCTAAATCTCAGCCAGGTAACTGCAGTCAAGTCAGAAGGGAATAAGGTGGACCCTAGAGTATCAGTGGGCTTTTAAAATAAAGAAAAACTATGAAATGTAAAACAGAGGAATTCACACTTGTGGAGAAAAAGAACACATGGTGAAGAAAACAGTAGTTAGAAGAGATTCATAATCAAACCAAGGAACATCAACCACCAGGAACAACTCTGAGAAGTTAAAAAAAAAGGAAAGAAAACATCCTTCTTCTAATTGTATAACAGTAACCTGTGGTGAAATGTTGTATATTTAATAAAATCTGGAATATCAAGAGATCAATACACAGTCAAACTAGGCAGAGATATTGCACACCATTAGTCCCATCACTTCAGAGATCATTCTGGATCCCTGAGAGTTCAAGGGATAACAAAGCAGTGGTAACTCACTTTTTCCCAGCATGGGGATCCAGAGTATCTCTATGAGTCCAGGACCAAACAGCCAGGCAGTGAAGTTAAACACCTTTAAACCCATCATGAGAAGAGACTAGGAGTGTTGACCTATGCCTTTAATTCCATAACTCCAGAGACAGAGATCTTTCTGTGTTTCTGTAAGTTCAAAGCTAACTACCAAACAGAGGTAGCTCACACATTTAATCTTAATTTGGATGGAATACAGCTGGCAAAGAAGTTATTTAAGGCAGGTGTCAGGAAACAGAGGAGACATTAGAAGTGGCAAGGAATGAGACAGGAAGATAGCTGAGTGAGATTTGATTGTGGTGTTTTTCTCTTTGATATTTCAGCCTTTCCCTGATATCTAGCTCTGAGTTTCTTTTAATATATCTAGAATTCATGCTACAGTTACACATACACTACAAACTACAAAACACTGTTAAAATAGATATGAATACAGTATAAGAGGATATCATATTTAAAATAATATGAAAATACCCATTTTGTCCACAGTGATTTCTAGATCTACTACTGCTCCTATAAATGTCTCAGGAAATTTTTTTATCAAGGTAGGGAGATCACAAACTTCAGTACTATAAAAGGCCCCAAATAGCCAACACTATCTTAAGAAAACTTGGAGACTTCATATTACCCAAGTTTGTAGCATATTTCAAAGACAAAGGCAACATACTAGGTGAGAGAAAATGTTTGAGAATCATTTGTCCCATAGAGTTAATATCCAAAACATATAAAGAAGTTCCTAGACAGAAAAACACGTAAGTAAATAACCTGATCACTAATGGATAAAGATTTTAAATAGACATTTCTTCAAATAAGTTATGAAAATAAAAGAATTGAATAGAGTTCTTTAAGAAAAATTATAAAAAATTATTTTAAAAAATCTCTGGAGGGAGTGTTGAGCTCTGGTTGGTTCCAGTTCCAGTTCCGGGACCAGGTGCTATCTGCAGAGCGTGTCCCCACCCACTCTCTAGCAGACAGAAATAAACTCTGACTGCCACAGTCCCCCCAGTTGCTGCTGAGGGAATTTGCATAGCTACCCACCACCAACTGAGCAAAAGGATAAGGACAGGGGACCCTAAAGGGCAGACTCAGACCCCACCAAGAGGCAAGGAGGGTTCAGCAGGTCCAAGTGCCTGTATCCCTGCCAGGGAGTGTTGAGCTCCAGTCAGGTCCAGTTCTGAGACTGGTGCTGTCTGCAGAGCATGTCCCCACACACACTGTAGCAGACAGAAATAAACTCTGACTGCCACAGTCCACCCAGCTGCTGCTCAGGGAATTTGCATGGCTACCTACCTCCAACTGAGCAAAAGGATAAGGACTGGGGACCCTGAAGGACAGACTCAGACCCCACTCAGAGGAAAGGAGGGTTCAGCAGGCCCAAGCCCCTGTATCCCTACCAGGGAGTGTTGAGCTCCAGTTGGGTCCAGTTCCGAGACTGGTGCTGTCGGCAGAGCATGTCCCCACACACTCTGTAGCAGACAGAGATAAACTCTGACTGCAACAGACCCCCCAGCTGCTGCTGAGGGAATTTGCACGGCCACCACACTCGCTTTCAATTGGTCAAACAGAGAAAGATTGAAGACTTGAAATTCAGTCCCCTGCCCAGAGCAGAGGTAGAGATTGAGCAGACCTTTTCCTCAGAGATGACAGGAGACACACAAGCCTGAGTGCCACAACTGACCAGGAGCCAACTAATCATGAACCACTGAAGCCATGGGCAGATGCCAGTGCAAAAATTTACATAATAATATAAAAAACATCAAGGTAACTCCAGAAGAAAGTGGCGATCCTACAAATACAAGATCTGAACTGAGAAATGGAGAGGAAACAGAGGGAAGCAACACCAAAAATTTCTTTTTGATGATCATCGAAGCTCTAAAAGAAGATATGAAAAAAAGCCTTAAAGAAATAGAAGAAAATACAAACAAAAAATTGAAAGACATGAACAAATATATGAAAGAAACATGCCAGGAACTAAAAGCTGAAATAGAAGCAAAAAAAGGCACAAAATGAGGCAAAGATGGAAATAGAAAACCTGAAGGAAAAAGCTGGAACGACAGATACAAGCATAACAAAAAGAATTCAAGAGACGGAAGATAGAATCTCTGAAATTGAAGACTCAGTAGCTCAAATAGATATATCAGTCAAAGAAAACACTAAAATCAAAAAAGCCATAACTCAAAATGTTCAGGAAATCTGGGATATTGTGGAAAGACCTAATCTGAGAATAATAGGAATAGAAGAAGTCTCACGTGCAACCTTGCCAGCAAGTAAGGCACAGGACTCAGGCTTCTTCCTTCTATGGTTTATTCAGGCATTTTTCAGAAGCTTCTAACTGGGGGGACCCCACTCAATAGCTTAAAAGTTCTCAGGGCCTCAGAACCAAAATATGCCACATGGGCACTGCTCATAGGTCCACGTATGCGGTAGCAAGCCACAGTCCAAAGCCAAGCCAAAACAGAGAAATTGCTTATTGAAAGAGAGGAATTCTTTATGTCTAGAAAAGCACTTTCCCATGAGGGTCAAAGGATAGAAGTCAGTGCCATCTTAAGGCACAGTCACGATGACCCAGCTCCCTACAAAGAAGGAGAAGAATACCAGCTCAAAGGCACAGATAATATTTTCAATAAAATCATAGAAGAAAACTTCCATAATCTGAAGAAAGAAATGTCTATAAAGATACAAGAAGCTTACAGAATACCAAATAGATATGACTCCCAAAAAAGTCAGCATGCCACATTATAATCAAGCCACAAAACATACAGAACAAAGAAAAAATTTTAAGAGCTGCAAAAGAGAAGGGCCAACTTACATATAAAGGCAGACCCATCAGAATAACACCTGACTATTCAATGGAACTGATGAAATCTAGAAGGGCTTGGTGAGAAGTTATACAGATGCTAACAGAGCATGGCTGCAAAATTAGAATACTATACCCTGCAAAATTATCAATCACCATAGATGGAGTAAAAAAGATATTTCACGACAAAGTCAGAATGAAGCAATATCTATCTACCAATCCAGCCCTAAGAGAGTATTAGAGGGAAAACTCCAACCTAAGGACCCCAGATACAGCCATGAAACCACAAACAATCAATAATTCCACAGAAGAATACTCCAGAGAAAAGAAATACAAACAAGTTACCACCAAGAATGGCAGGAAATATCAATCAATGGTCACCAATTTCCCTCAATATCAATGGATTCAATTTTCCTATAACTAACAAGATGGATGCAACAAGATGGATACAACAACAGAACCCATCTTTCTGTTGCCTACAAGAAACACACATCAACCACAAAGACAGACACAGGCTTAGAATAAAGGGTTGGGAAAAGATTTTCCAGTCAAATTGTCCAAAGAAACAAGCAGGGGTTGCAATCCTAATATCTAACAAAGTAGATTTTAAGCTAAAAGCAATTAAAAGGGACCAAGATGGCCACTACTTATATATCATAGGAAAAATTGGTCAAGAGGAGATTTCAATCCTGAATATTTATGCCCCTAATATAAGGGCACCTACTTATGTAAAAGAAACACTGCTAAAGCTCAAATCCCACATCACTCTTACACCCTAATAGTGGGAAACTTTAATACTCCACTTTCAACCCTGGATAGGTCAACCAGACAGAGACTCAACAGAGAAATAAGGAGTCTAAAAGTGGTTATGATGCAAATGGATTTAATAGATATCTACAGAAGCTTCTACCCAAATGCAAAGGAATATACATATTTCTCAGCTGCTCGTGGAACTTTCTCCAAAATTGACCACATAATTGGTCATAAAGCAAATATCAGCAGATACAAAAGAAAGGAAATAATCCCTTGAAACATATCAGACCACCAGGACCTAAAGTTCAAGTTCAACAACATCAAAAATCAAAAAAAGTCTACCAACTCATGGAAACTCAACATCACTCAGCTGAATCATCTGTGGGTAAAGGAAGAAATTATGAAAGAAATCGAAGTCTTCCTAGAATTTAATGAAAATGAATCCATAACATATCCAAACTTGATGGACACAATGAAAGCAGTCATAAGAGGAAAATTCATAGTGTTAGATGCCTACATGAAAATCTTAGAGAAATCCCACACTAAAGACATAACAGCTCAGCTGAAAGCCTTAGAACCATTAGAAGCGAACTCACCCAGAAGGAGTAGATGGCAGGAAATAATCAAACTTAGAACTGAAATCAATACAATTGAAGCAAAAAGAACAATACAAAGAATCAATGAATCTAAGACTTGGTTTGTGAGAAAGTTAACAAGATAGATAAGTCCTTATCAAAACTTGTGGTGAGCCGCTTCTGGCCTGCAGAATGACGAGTCACCACATGCACGATTCTTCTCGGATCACACTTTACTGAAGTACAGCTAGGCTGAGAATGGTGGAGAGAAGAGAGCTAGCCTGAGATGCAGCCTGCTTATATAGGGAAGCTGGGGTGTGTGATTGGTATCAACTTAATGCCTCATTAGCATATAGCTGGTGATTAGTCCAAAATAATGGCTCATTAGCATATTTGGGGATCGCATCGAATAGGTCACTTCTCGATGCCTAATTAGCATAAGCACATCGGATTGGTCACTACTCGATGCCTAATTAGCATAAGCAGCAATAGAATGTTCCAGCAAGTTGTGCAAAGGCAAACCGCGCCCTACACAAACTAAACAAAAAACAGAGAATGTTTAAATCAACAAAATCAGAAATGAAAAGGGGGACATAACAACACACGCCCAGGAAATACATAGAATTATCAGATCACATTTTGAAAATCTGTATTCCACAAAAATGGAAAACCTACAAGAAATGGATAGCTTTCTGGACAGGTACTATTTACCAAAATTAAATGAACATCAAATCAATTACCTAAATAGGCCTATAACCCTTAAGGAAATTGAGGCTGTCATTAAAAACCTCCCCAAAAATAAAAGCCCTGGTCCAGATGGTTTCAGTGCCAAATTCTACCAGACATTCAAAGAAGAATTATTACCATTGCTCCTCAAACTATTTCACACAGAAAAAACTGAACAAATATTGCCAAATTCCTTTTATGAGGCCACAATTACCCTAATACCCAAGCAACTCACAGACACAACAAAGGAGAATTACAGACCAATTTCCCTCATGAATATTGATGCAGAAATTCTCAACAAAATTTTGGCGAACCGCATACAACGATGCATAAAAAATATCATCCACCACGACCAAGTAGGCTTCATCCCAGAAATGCAGGGCTGGTTTAACATACAAAAAACTGTAAAAGTTATCCATCATATAAACAAACTAAAGGAACAAAACCACATTATCATATCCTTAGATGCTGGAAATGCCTTTGACAAAATCCAACACTCCTTTTGATTAAAGCCCTGGAGAGATCATGAATACAATATAATAAATATAATAAAGGCGATTTACAAGAAGCCAACAGCCAGTATAAAACTTAATGGAGAAAAACTCAAAGAAATCCCACTAAAATCAGGAACTAGACAAGGATGTCCTCTCTCCCCTTATCTATTCAATATAGTTCTTGAAGTTTTAGCTAAAGCAATAAGGGAACAAAAAGAGATTAAGGGGATACAAATTGGAAAAGAAGAAGTGAAACTATCTCTATTTGTAGATGATATGATTATATACATAAGTGACCCACAAAATTCTTCCAAGGAACTGCTACGGCTGATAAACACCTTCAGCAATGTAGCAGGATACAAGATTAACTCAAAGAAATCAGTAGCCCTACTATACACTAAAGATACAAGAGCTGAAAAAGAAATAAGGGAAACATTACCCTTCAAAATATGTGGTGGAATATTCTCTGTATAATGAAAATAAAGGAGTTGTTTTGGTCTATGTAGAACACCATAGAAGTGGGTGGAGAATCAGAGCACAAGCAGGTAGGAAGAAGGGTGGAGTTTGCCAGTCTTCATCTGACCCCCAAGAGGAACAGACATGTAAGAGGTACCAGCCAGCCATGGGCTGAGCCACGTGGCAGGAAGATTAATAGAAATGGATTAAATTAAGAAGAAAGAGCTAGCTAGTAATGGGCATAAGACATGGACCAAACAGTTTAAAGAATATAAGCTTGTGATTCATTTCTTTGGGGGACAAAAACCGCTGCAACCACTCATGCCAGGTTGCAAACCTCCCGGGGACAAACAGGTGTCAGGTGAAACTTTCTACAACAATAATAGCTACAAATAGTATTAAATACCTTGGAGGAACTATAACCAAAGAAGTAACACACCTATTTGACAAAAATTTTATATCACTGAAGAAAGAAATTAAAGAGGATATCAGAAAATGGAAAGCTCTCCCATGTTCCTGGATTGGTAGGATCAACATAGTAAAAATGGCAATTCTACCAAAGGCAATCTACAGATTCAATTCACTGCCCATCAAAATCCCAACACAATATTTTTTGGACCTTGAAAGAACAATACTCTATTTCATTTGGAATAACAGGAAATCCAGGATTGCCAAAATAATTTTACTCAACAAAAGAACCTCAGGAGGTATCACCATCCATGATTTCACATTATACTATAGAGCTACAGTAATAAAAACAGCCTGGTACTGGCATAAAAACAGACTTGTGGACCAATGGAATAGAATTGAGGATCGAGACATTAACCCAAAAACCTATGAACAACTGATCTTTGACAAAGAGGCCCAAAACATTCAATGGAAAAAAGACAGTATATTTAACAAATGGTGTTGGCATAGCTAGAAGGAAGTGTGTAGAAAAATGCAAATATATCTGAGCCTGTCACCCTGCACAAAACTCAAATCTAAGTGGATCAAAGACCTCAACATAAACCCAGTCAATTTGAACTTGATAGAAAAGAAAGTGGGAAATACACTTCTACAAATTGGCACAGGTGACCACTTCCTAAATATAACACCAGTGGCACAGACACTAAGACCAACAATCAATAAGTGGGATCTCCTGAAGCTGAGACGCTTCTGTAAAGCCAAGGACACTATGAATAGGACTAAACGACAGCCTACAGAATGGGAAAAGATTTTCACCAACACTACAAGTGATAGAGTACTGATCTCTAAGATATATAAAGAGCTCAAGAATCTAGAGCCCAAAATCTTGAATAACCCAATCAAAAAATGGGGTTGAAATCTGAAAAGAGAGTTCTCAGCAGAAGAATTACAAATGGCTGAAAGGCAGTTGAGAAAGTGCTCATCATCTTTAGCCATCAGAGAAATGCAAATCAAAACAACTTTGAGATACCACCTAACACCTGTTAGATTGGCTAAAATAAAAGGCACAGATGACAGCCTGTGTTAGATAGGATGCAGAGCAAGGGGAACACTCCTCCACTGTTGGTGAGAGTGTAAGCTTGTTCAGCCACTTTGGAATGCAGTATGGCGGTTTCTCAGAAAATTCAGAATCAATCTCCCCAAGGACCCAGCAATACCACTTCTAGGTGTATACCCTAATGATGCACAGTCATTTTCCAAAGGCTTTAGCTCAACTATGTTCATAGCAGCATTATTTGTAATAGCAAGAACCTGGAAACAACCTAGATGTCCCTCAACTGAAGAATGGATTAACAAAGTGTGGTACATCTACACCATAGAGTACTACTCAGCAGTAAGAAGAAATGATATCCTAAAATTTGCAGGCAGATGGATGGACTCGGAGAATATCCTCCTGAGCGAGGTATCACAAACTCAGAAAGATAAGTAGGGAATGTACTCACTTATTAGTGGTCTCTAAACAAACAAACAAGCAAGAAAAAAGCCAAGCATGCCCAAGCTGCAAACCACAACCACTGAACAGCTTGTGATCAGAAACACCCTGGACTGACTCCTTGGATCCCACTCCCTCTAGAGGAACACCTGACTCACTCTTGAGGGAGAGGGGACAAACTAGATCTGCCAGGAGTGGAGACTGAACTAAGCAATATTAGGGCAGTGGGACCATGGGACTGTCTGCTGCCTGCCCAGGGAGGGGATGGGGAGGTGTGGAAAAGAAAGAATGACCTGATGTGGCAGGAGGGGGAAGGGACCTTGAATAAGGATATACAGGGATAGAAAGCATGACTTCTTTGTTCATAATAATAATAATTTAAAAAAACATTTCTATTAGATTTAACATTTACAACCTGTGGAACTAAAGGTCCACTCCATCTTTGATCGGTAGTCCACTCGGTAATTTACAAGCCCTGTGTTAATTAGAATGCTTAATATGCTAATCTGATTTTAAGTTTAAAAATCTTAAATTGACTTGAAATTTGGATTGCAATAGCCTTTGGAATAATAGCCTAAAATATAATGAAGTTTGGTACAAGGTAAACTAGAATGATACAAAACTGAGCAGCAACACAGCGAGAAAGACATAACCTTTAATTGTCCTCCTGGAGAATGTGTGGCATCTTCAGAGTTACAAATGTTACTGTGATTCAATATGAGAAATATTCACTGCTATCAGGGATCACACAGAAGGTGCAAAGTATGTTGTGTCTTGGAAGATAATCTCTCAGAGGAATTCTCTCAATCATTTCTGGGATTCATGTTCTATTCTCCTCTCTTCTTTTGATTATAACTCACCGAAACACCACATTTTCTACTAGTCCAGAAACATCTCTAAGTTTTCAAAGCAAACTTCCTGAGGGTTAGGAGTTTCAGTCAAAATTACAATATTCTGAGTGTATCTGATTTTGGCAGGTCTTAAGCAGAATTTTAGTTTGATAATATAACTAAGTAAATTGTAAAAGATGCAGAACCTAAAGATTCAAGATTGTTTGAGTATGTAATAACCTAATTTCTAGAAAATAAAGAGGACAAGTATTAAAATGGAAACCTAAATGTCCTTTATTTATAATCAAATTTCTCTCTGTCTTTCTCTCCCTTTCCTTCCCAAGGCCCTTCTTCTTTTCTTTCTTTCTGTCTTCCTTCTTTCCTTACTCTTTCTTCTCTTTTCCCCTCCTTTCCTTTTCTCTTTCTCATTACTTGTAGGTAATCTTCCTATAGTCTGCATTTGCATGGGCACAGGTGCTTCATCTTTAAATTGGTCGCCAGGCAGAAATTTTTGTAAGGCAATAATTTTTCAAGAGAAATACAACTTCCACATTCAGCAATATTTAAAGTATTTATACTGAATATAATTCTTTAGATGATTCTTAAAAATTCACAGAAATAAGAAAAAGAAGTCCAAGGGAAATTCAGTGTCACATTTTGGGGTGTTTCCTTATGCCTAATAAATTTAAACTTCATAATAAAATATTTTATAAAATGAAAAAATATAAATAAATAAATAAATCTCTGGCTAGATAGCAAAAACAACTACAGATATTAGAAGATTTTTAAAACTAAAACAGTATTAACCTGAGAAAAAAATATCAATCTTATAGGAATTATTTAAGGCTAGAATTTGGTGATATATATCTCTTGAAAAGTAAAGAATTCCAAGGATTATTTTGTTAATCAACTCTTAAGAGAGGGATTATATAAAAACCATTTTACTTAAAAAACAAAACTTATTTAATTTTGAGTCTAATTCCATGTCAGTTTGATATTAAAGCAACTCATACCAAGACTTATAAAAACAGCTTTCCATCAATAATGGTTTGCCAGTTATGATGCCTTTCAATTTTATAACTAGGGAAACTCTGTAGATAAGACATATGGATCAATAACAGTCAATTTTCAATTATAAAAATAAATTGATATTTCCCTTGTAACAACATTTCTTTCAATTTTTCAAAGCAATATTATTTATTTCTAGCAAGAAGATACCTAAGAGTAGGTTTAAACATTAGACAAATTACAGTAGTGCTTAACAATTTCTTCAATTCTCTAGGTGATATCAGCCTTCCTTAACAACTCCCTCAAAAGCAGTATCTTCTCAGATTTCTGCATTGCCATAGAAGTGGATCCAGGTTCTTTCATACTCTTTATTTCACCAAGTTCAACATTGCTGACAATGGCATTAATATAACACAAAACAAAGAGCATAGATTTAGAAACCAGACAGAACAGTTGTATTAGGTTTCTGGCCTACACTTTTGGGTCTAGTTTCAAGGTTCAAACCCACAGTCCCATAGAAACACACATTCCCACAGAATCACACAGATGCTTGTACTAATTTTATGATGATCAGCCTAGGGCCCAGGCATAAAACTTTTTAACTCTTTACTCTTAAACTAACCCATAATTCTTATCTTGTTCAGCCATTCGGCACAGTATCTTTCCTTAGAGCAGCATATCAGCTTCTTTTCTCTACTTCTGCTGGAAACTCATCTAGCTCTCCCTGGTATGTCTGCTGCATCTGTGCTCTGTGGTGTTGCTGCTCTGTTCTTCCTGTTCCCAGAGTTTTCTTAGTCTGGCAGCCCTGCCCACACTTCCTGTCTGCCTTCATCCAATCAACATTTTTATTAAACCAGTAGGCTGGACAATTATTTACAATGTAACAACATAATCCCACTACACAGAGCTGTATATAAATCTTGGCTTTGAAATTTTAGACATTCTTAGATAGCAAAATTAAACCTAAATTCAATGAATGATTTTAACAACTGAATACTTTGTAACCTTGAAATACTAATAAAATACTCCATACTAAAAATTTAAAACAGCAATAACAGAAACAAACACAAGAAAATATGGACTTACTACAGAATTTTACAATAACTTAAAAAACTAAACAAAGCCTTTAAAAGTTACAAAGCCAGTGAAACCCTGATTTTAATGATAGTATTTTGTTTTTCTTTTTTTATCATATATATTTATTGTTTGGTGTTTTTACATCATGCACCCCATCAAACTCAGTTATCACACCTCTCAGAATCATGCCTATTATTGTGATCTCCCATTTACAAAACCGCCCATTTTTGCTGCTCATTTATTACTGGAACATCATAACTAATCCTGAACTTAAGTTCCTTCAACTAAAAGTTAGACTCAACTCCATCTACAGTCAAATTCTTGAACCTTATAGTGATTTGAATTTGTAGGGAGCTGGGTCATCGTGACTGTGCCTTAAGATGGCACTGACCCTTGCCCCTTGCCCCTCGTGGGACAGTGCTTTCCTAGACATAAACAATTCCTCTCTTTCTATAAGCAATTTCTCTGTTTTGGCTTGGCTTTGGACTGAGGCTTTCTACCGCGTAGGTGTACCTATGAGCAGTACCTACGTGGCATATTTTGGTTTAGAAGCCCTGAGAGCTTTTAAGCTATTGAGCGGGATCCCCCCAGGGTAGAAAAAGTAGAAGCTTCTGAAAAATGCCTGAATAAACCATAGAAGGAAGAAGCCTGGGTCTCGTGCCTTCCTTGCTGGCAAGGTTGCGCATGAGAATTGGCGCCGAAACCCGGGAGAAAAAGCTACACGCAGCACAGGCTCCAGAACCTTCTTATGGTCAGGGTCGACCAGATAGTCGCAGGTAAAGTATATTGGGACCCGCGGTAAAGCAGACATAGAGACAGTCCCCCCGGTGCAGGGGACCCGCGGAAAGTGGACAAAGAGACAGTCCCGGTGCTTTGGGACCCACCTTAAAGCGGACAAAGAGAAAAAAGAAACAAAGAAGCAAAAGAAAAGGTACCAGAAAAAAAAGAAAATAGAAAAGAAAAAAGAACAAACAAACAAAAAAAAAGAAAACGCTCCTATCTGGAGATAAGGGAGGAGCAGGGGGCAGCCACTGACGAGTGAGCTGAACTCTGAGACTCCACGGATGCGGATGTGTGGAGTCAAAGGGAAATGAAACTTGTGTTAAGTTTTTGCAGGGTGTCTGAGGATGGGTCAGTCCTCCTCACACACAATTTTTTTGGCTCTTCAAGAGCTGCTGTTTTCAAAGGGTTTGAACATAAAGAAAAGCATTCTGGAAAGGTTTTTGGAAAGTGCAGGGGTCAGGCCAGTCTGGAAACTAATTCGCAGTTGTTTGGAAGATGAGTGGTGCAGTGAGGCAATTAACAGAGGGCAGGCAGCCCTAAGCAGCTGCAGGAGGAATGGCAGGAGGGAACTGCTAGTGAGCGAGGCTCCCAGAGGGGGAAGGGTTTGTACCCTGACCTCGCAGAACTGGAATCCTCGGAGTCAGAGAGCTCTGAGGAGGATGAGTCACAGGCGCTTTTGAGAGCTGTTAGAAGGACTAAGATCAAAGACAGGAGTAGAGGGAAAGGAAGGACCTTGGGTAGCCAAGAGTGCAGCTTCTCTCAGGCTCGTGGAGAGTGCTGCTCGCCTCTAGTGAGCAGGCCCATGGCTTTGCCCATATACTCCGATGACTGTGGAGTCAGCAGCCCTGGCCGCTTCTTTGTCTTTTGCCCCAGGAATTGTTAGGGACCTAGAAAGCATCTGGAACAATAGCTCCCTGTTGCCCTAAGAAAACAGCACCTGAAGTCTGGCAAGACTGTCTTCACAACCACTCCCTGGAGAACCTCAAGAAAGACTGTGGAAGTTTTTATGTAGTCCAGAGGATGATAGAGAAGGCAGAGGATTGGCATAATAAAGGGACAGGAAAGAAATATGTCTGAAGTAAAGATGCCTAAGGAATTAGAGAGACAGATAGAAGGTATATAGAATGTTATAAAAGGTATATAGAATGTTGTAGAAGGTATGTGGAATGTCGTAGAAGGTCAGAGGTAATGTAGATTTTGTTTGCTGTGGTTTCTCATACCAACAGATACTGAATTTAAAAGGAAACTGTGAGATATTGGGTTAATTCAATTTGGTTTTTCTTCATTTTGGAATTAGCTGATGATTCTTCATTGCAAAATGTTTATGACATATGTATGGTTATATGGATATGTATGTGACTTAGAGTTAGCTACGTGTGAATGTATTTAACTCTGTATGTGTAAATACAACTATAATTGTTAAAATGATGAAATTAGTTTACTTTTATTAATCATCATGTACTATTGATATTCATGTGACAAGAACTTTGGCAGATGACCTACTTTGAGCATACAGACTCCATGATGAGTGTAAGAATAGATTCTATGTGCTGGAAATTTTTTTTAACTTATCTGAAAACAAGTTTATAAGTATGTAGCCAAGGCTACACAGAGAAGCCTGCATTATATGCATTTTTGTTTGCAAACGTGTAATAGGGGAGTACATATTTTTATTTCTCTTGGCTAAATTCCAAGAAGTGAGATTGCAGAGTCATGTGGCAGTTTATGTTTCTTACATACTTGAGAAACTGCCAATGTTTTCTACAACCGATGGAGCAGCTGAGGGTGGCTATCGTCACAGTGAACTCGATCTGGGTGGATGCTGGACTCCTGTCTGTGTTCCCTATGACCCTGAGATGGCTAGTTTAGGAGAAGACAGAAATTTTCCTTTAAAAGGCTCTTTGTGCTTTCAGATTGTTTCTGATCATTCACAGCTTTCACCATGCATTTTACTCTATAATCAGACTGCAGGATGGTCTGACTTACCTGATACTGACAATGGGGTTTGTCATTCCACCAATGCCACCTGGATATCAGGATAGTGGCCAGCTAAATTACGTAATGTGTCCATGACACCCCCTCGTCAGCCCAAGTGGGCTCCCTATTGTTGGGGAATGAATTGGGGACAAATTTGGCCTTGGACCAGCTGCCAGTCTCATACCGTAGACTGGGCAGATGAGGAACATTATTTTACCTTTTCCCCTGGAATTAGTACCCTATTTAATCAAAGCTTTGCAGGCAATAACTTTACCAATCAGGATCCTAGACAAGAATATGTTTTCAATCCCTTTGATAATTGGCTACTGTGTGGCATTAATGGAAGCTGCATGAATTTAGAGCCCATGGCTATGCTAGGAGGAGGTATGCATGGTATTAGTCACTTTACTTGGAGCAGCTCCCAACCTTGGGGAAGTTTTTCAAACAAGGCTATGACAAATAGTAACCCTAACACTCATTCCCCGGGTGTGAATGAGGGTGTGACACCACAGAAGAAGGTCTCTTATGCACCTACACCTGTCTGTGTCTATCCTCCTTTCATGTTTGTTGTCAGCAAAAGCATTCCATCTTACTGTACCAATGAGACCTGCTTTTATGTTCAATGCTGGAATGTCACCGCATATGAGTCAAAAGAGATTTTGGCATTACTGCAGTTATTGTTACAGCTATTTCCTTGGCTGCTGTTACGGCCACTATGGCTGCCATTGCTATGAATCATACTGTACAAATGGCTCAGACACTTAACAACATGTCTGCCAGTGTGGCTCACGCCCTGGATGTGCAAAGAAGTGCTTCAGCTCATGGAAAACCTAGAAGAAATGGACAGCTTTCTGTACAGGGACCATCTTCCAAAATTCAATGGAGATCAGATTAATTACCTAAACAGGCCTATAACCCTTAAGTAAATTGAAGCTGTCATTTAAAACCTCTCCAAAAATAAAAGCCCTGGTCCAGATGGTTTCAGTGCCGAATTCTACCAGACATTCAAAGAAGAATTACTACCGTTACTCCTCAAACTATTTCACACAGTAGAAACTGAAGGAATATTGCCAAATTCCTTTTATGAGGCCACAATCACCCTAATACCCAAGCCACTCAAAGACACAACAAAGAAGGAGAATTACAGACC
>PVIH01017963.1:0-40081 GCA_004025045.1 Sigmodon hispidus | reverse complement strand
TTGTTCTGAGGCTTTCAACTGAGCTGTTAGGTCTCTAGTTTGGGATTTCTCTAGGTTTTTCACATAGGCACCTAGCGCTATGAATTTTCCTCTTAAGACTGCTTTCATTGTGCCCCACCAATTTGGATACGTTGTGAATTTATTTTCATTAAATTCTAGGAAGACTTTGATCTCTTTCTTAATTTCTTCCTTGACCCAGAGGGGATTCAGCTGAGTGATGTTTAGTTTCCATGAGTTGGTAGGCTTTCTTTGGCTTTTGATGTTGTTAAACTCTAACCTTAGGCCCTGGTGGTCCGATGTGTTACAAGGGATTATTTCCATTTTTTTTTTGTATCTGTTGATATTTGCTTTAGGACCAATTGTGTGGTCAATTTTGGAGAAAGTTCCATGAGAAGCTGAGAAATATGTATATTCCTTTGTGTTTGGGTGTAAGCTTCTGTAGATATCTATTAAATCCATTTGCATCATAACCTCTTTTAGACTCCTTATTTCTCTGTTGAGACTCTGTCTGGTTGATCTATCCAGGGTTGAAAGTGGGGTATTGAAGTCTCCCACTATTAGGGTGTAAGAATTGATTTGGGATTCGAGCTTTAGCAGTGTTTCTTTTACATAAGTAGGTGCCCTTATATTAGGGGCATAAATATTCAAGATTGAAATCTCCTCTTGACCAATTTTTCCTGTGATGAATAAGTAGTGACCATCTTGGTCCCTTTTAATTGCTTTTAGCTTAAAGTCTACTTTGTTAGATATTCGCATTGCAACCTCTGCTTGTTTCTTTGGACCATTTGACTGGAAAATTTTTTCTCAACCCTTTATTCTAAGCCTGTGTTTGTCTTTACGGTTGAGGTGTGTTTCTTATAAGCAACAGAAGGATGTTTTCTGTTGTTGTATCTATCTTATTAGTGTTTGACATTTTATATCAGAGTTGAGTCCATTGATATTAAGGGAAATTAGTTACCATTTATTCATATTTCCTGCCATTTATGGTGGTAACTTGTTTGTATTTCCTTTCTCTGGGGTATTCTTCTGTGGAATTATTGATTGTTTGTGCTTTTATGGTTGTATCTGGGGTCCTTAGGTTTGAGTTTTCCCTCTAATACTCTCTATAGTGATGGATTGGTAGATAAATATTCTTTTAGTCTGACTTTGTCATGAAATACCTTGTTTACTCCATCTATGGTGATTGATAGTTTTGCTGAATATAGTAGTCTAGGTTGGCAGCCATGTTCTTTTAGTGTCTGTATAACTTCTGACCAAGCCCTTCTAGCTTTCATTGTTTCCTTGAATAGTCAGGTGTTATTCTGATGGGTGTGCCTTTATATGTGAATTGGCCCTTTTCTTTTGCAGCTCTTAAAATTTTTTCTTTGTTCTGTATGTTTTGTGGCTTGATTATAATGTGGTGTGATGACTTTTTGGGGGGGTCATATCTTTTTTGGTATTCTGTAAGCTTCTTGTATCTTTATAGGCATTTCCTTCTTCAGGTTAGGGAAGTTTTGTTCTATGATTTTATTGAAAACATTATCTGTGCCTCTGAGCTGGTATTTTTCTCCTTCTTCTATTCCTATTATTCTCAAATTAGGTCTTTTCATGGTGTCCCAGATTTCTTGAACATTTTGAGATATGGCTTTTTTAGTTTTACTATTTTCTTTGACTGATATATCTATTTGAGCTACTGAGTCTTCCACTTCAGAGATTCTATCTTCCATCTCTTGAACTCTGTTTGTTATGCTTGTATCTGTGGTTCCAGCTTTTTTCTTCAGATTTTCTATTTCCATCTTTGCCTCATTTTGCACCTTTTTTATTGCTTCTATTTCAGCTTTTAGTTCCTGGCATGTTTCTTTCATAGATTTGTTCATCTCTTCCAATTTTTTGTTTGTATCTTCTTCTATTTCTTTAAGGCTATTTTTCATATCTTTTTTGAGTGCTTCGATGATCATCACAAAGGAATTTTTGGTGTTGCTTCCTTCTGTTTCCTCTTCATTGTCCAATTCAGGTCTTGTATTTGTAAGATCGCCACTTTCTTCTGAAGTTACCTTGTTGTTCTTTGTATTATTATGTAAGAATTTGCACTGATGTTTGTCCATGGCCTCAGTGGTTCACGATTAGGTGGCTCCTGATCAGTTGTGGCACTCGGGCTTGTGTGCCTCCTGCCACCTCTCTGGGCAGGGTCTGAGTCTGTCCT
Organism: Sigmodon hispidus; assembly: GCA_004025045.1. Classification (NCBI taxonomy): domain Eukaryota; kingdom Metazoa; phylum Chordata; class Mammalia; order Rodentia; family Cricetidae; genus Sigmodon; species Sigmodon hispidus. Next base: position 37,899 of record PVIH01017963.1, on the reverse strand, counting down.
TCAGGGACCCCAGTTCTTATCTGTTCATTCAGTTGGAGGTGGAGGTGGGTAACCATGCAAATTCCTTCAGCAGCAGCTTGGGGCATAGTGACATGCAGACTTTATCTATGCCTGCTACAGAGTACGCTGGGACTTGCTCTGCAGATAGCCCCCAGTCTGGGAAGTGGAACCAGAACAGATGGGTGCTCAATTCTCCCTCCCTGGCTGGCATATAGGCACTTGGGCCTGGTGACTCCTCCTCACCTTTGGGCTGGGTCTGAGTCTGTCCTTCAGGGACCCCAGTCATTATCTGTTGGCTCAGTTGGAGGTGGAGGTGGGTAGCCTTGCAAATTCCCTCAGCAGCAGTTGGGGGAAATATGACAGGCAGACTTTATCTGTGCCTGCTACAGAGTGTGCTGGGACTCCAATAAATGGAACTTAACAATTTATATTAATTATAAAACAACATTGATGGTTTAGCAAACAAAACATAATAACCTAGAGTTTTAACATTATTCTTCTTCCAATAGGCATACTCCTCTGTGGGTTTCAGGCAACAGAAATGTTAGAATGATTGAGTACACAAAAGACAATATTAAATTTGCTCTTCCATAGTACTCAGATGCAAGAACTCAATGAGATTTTATGATTTAGTAGAATAAATTGGACACATAGGTAATTATTATATATATATGTATCCTAAGGAAGGGGAAGTGTTTAAAATTTACCAAGGAGAATAAGAGGTAGAGAGTAGTATTATTTTTCATTTTTTTTACATCCTGATCTCAGTTACCTCTTCTCTTCCTCCCCTCCCTTTCCCCCTTGCATCTCTTATGCTTTCCCTATACACTTCCCCTACTTTTATGGTCAGATAGGGGCAGGTCTACCAAGTTTATCAACAAAGCATGGCCCATGAAGTTGAGACAAGAACAAGCTCCCCATGCATTATGGCTTGGTAAGACAATCTATAATGGAAAATACCTTACCAAAAGATAGCTCCTGTTCCAGGGACAGGTGCTAATATCACTATTAGGAATTCCATAAATAGACCACACAACTGTAATACAGCATGGAACTGACCTTGAGAAGTGTTTTTATCGTTATTGGCAATTTATAGAGCACCTTATCAGAAGGCAAGCAATTCTGTTGTCCCTACAATTGCTTTTTCAGTTGGCTTCACAGATGGATCCTTTAAATACATCATGTGCAATTTGATAAGACTCCACAATACAAGCACAGTTCTTTCTACTAAATCTTATATTAGCCTGAAGCTGTGCCATTTACAAATTCAAATGTCTGCTATTATTCTTGACTTCTAATCAGACATTCTAGTCTAAGCACCACTTTCCTCTCCATTATGTACCTGATACTTCTTTTTTTCTTTTCTTTTCTTTTTTTTTTTTGCTGAAAGATCACAGAATACTTACAATAACAAAATGAGAAATATAAAACCACCAAAACCTAGCAGTTCTACAACAGGAAGAGCTCAGCACCACAATAAAGATTAAGCAGAATGAAGCAACCTTAAAAATAAGTTTATGAACATGATACTGTATTTAAAAAGTAAATAAAAAATTCTTCAAAAAATAAAGAAAAAGACAAACAAGAAATAGGAAGCAATCAACAAATACTTTAAAGAAAACAAATCCCAAGCAGCTGAAGGAAATATTTCAAGATTGGAAAATTGAAATAAAACCAATAAAGAACACACCAAACAAAGAAATGCTAAAGATAAAATATCTGAGTAAATAAACAAGAACTATAGACACAAGCCACCAACAGAATACAAGAGATAAAAGAAAGAATCTCTGTCATAGAAGATTATGATAGAGAAAATAGATGCATTAGACAAAAAAAAACCCACTTAACACAAAAAGTTATGACAAAATGTTCAGAAAATATGGAACATCATAAAAAAACCAACCCTAAGAAAAGTAAATGAAAAAGGAGAATACCAGTTCAGTGGCATAGAAAATATAATTAACAAAATAATAAAAGAAAAATTTTCCAACCTAAAGAAAAAAATTACTGTGAAATACAAAATCTTACAGAAAATCAAATAAAATAGACCCCTCCAAAGCCTGCTTGGAACATAATAGTCAAACTAATAAACATATAAAATAAAAACAGAGTATTAAGGGTTTCAAAGGAAAATGGCAAAGTAAATTATAAGGGCAGACTGATCAAAATAACATCTGACCTGCCAATTGAAACTATGCAGGCCAGAAGGTCTTAGCCAGACATCAAAAGAACATTGATGCCAGCAAAGACTACTGTAAGCAGCACATCTCTCAATTTTCATAGGCAGAGAAAACAAGACCTTCCATAACACAGGTAGATTTAAACAAGACCTATTCACATATTCTGGGTGACAGAAAGCACTTGAAGGACAACTCCTAACTAAAAATGTTAGATACATTCACAAAACCAAAATTCCAAAAGAAAGAAAACACATAACATAGCACACACACACACACACACACACACACACACACACACACACACACACACATTAAAACTAACAAGAATTAGGCTTCACCAGTCATTAATATCCCTTGATATTAATAGATTTAATTTACCTTTAAAAATATACAGGTTAACAAATTGGATACCATCTTTTTGCAGCATACAAAAAAAACCCACCTCAGTATGAAGGCTGGGTAAAGTGTTCTTCTGCAGTGAATGGGCTCTGAGAAGTCAGTTAATGCACCAGGAATAAACTATGGCCCTACTGCAAGAGGCTCCACAAACTGCTCACACAGTTTGACTGTCATCTTCATTTGGAGGGTTTAGTTTCTTTCCATGAAGCCTTGTTACAGGGGAAAGGGTCTTGGACCAATTCAACTGGATATGGCAGATTTAACTGACTCATCTTGCGATTTCTTGTCCTCCCTGGAGAATGTAAGGGCAGATGGGGATGGGAGGAGGATAATGGAGGACAGGGAGAACAAGAGGAAGTAGTAAAGGGTATGAGAAAAAACGTTTTAAATAAAAAAATTATAATATATAAAATAAGAGCCATACCTCAACTTAAAAGACAAACACTATATCAAAGTAAAGGTTTGGGGAAACACTTTTCAATAAAAGCAACCTGGTGTAGTTATCCTAGTGTCTAACAAAATAGACTTCATACTAAAATTTATTAAAAGAGATCAGAAAAAAAACATTACATATTGATTACAGAAAAAAATCATCATGATGAAGTTACAATTCTGAAAATTTATGCTCCAAATACAAGGACACACACATATGTAAAAAAAAAAATGCTGAAGCTTAAATTCACATCAAATAGTACACACTAATAGTGAAAGACCTCAATAACTCACTCTCACCAAACAATAGGTAAGAAATAGAAATAAGGGATATAACAGATATTATGACACAAATGAACTTAATAGATATCTATAAAATATTCCACCCTAACATAAAAAATATACCTTCTATGCATCTCATATAAACATCTTTAACAGTGAACACATACTCAATTACAAAAAAATTAACAAATATAACAAAAATGAAAATTCTCCTGTATTTTGTCATATTAAGTTGGCTTAAAGTTAGAATTCAACAACAACACAAATTACAGCAAACCTACAATCCCATGAAAATTGAATAATGCTCAAATGAATCACTACTGAGTCAAGGAAAGAATAAAAATATAAATACATCTTAGAATTCAATAAAAAAAAAATGTATGCCCAATCTCTTGTATATAGGCACAAGAGCATATCTCATTGCTGACCCATTGCAGACCAGCAGGGAAAATTTCTTCAGGAAGGCATCTGAATCAACACCTTCAATCTAATCCAGCAATCTATGAGTTCAAGTCTCTCCTCTAAACCCACTAAACCTCCTCTGACTTCAGAGGTCCCTGAGACCCAGAATTAGCCAGATAGTTTCTATTAAACCATGAAGTGAGTGACTCTTCTCCCAGCCTAGTCCTAGAGACTGGTCAACTAGGCAAAACACATTTCCCTCACCCTCACTCATTGCTTCCACAGTTTCAAGACAGCAGGCAGCTTTTTTGTGGGGCAGTCTCCATTTCTGTGGGGCAGTCTCCCCACAAACACCCTGTACTGTACCATGCACTCTATCAGGCCCACTTCCTTCTTCAAAACAACTCATCACCCTACAACCTTAGTGACTCCTTGAAATACATACATCCCACCAGCTCCTTATTGGACCAAGAGTTGTAGGTCTTCAGGAGAGAGTGTGTAGGCAGGCTTCACAAACATCACTCCCCATTAGACCCTACAATCTATAGATGGAGTAAACAAGATATTCCATGAAAAGTCAAAATTAACAAAACCTATCTACAAATCCAGCCCTTCAGAAAACATTACAGGAAAACTCCAACCTAAGAATCCCAGATACAACCATGAAACCACAAAGAATCAATATTCCCAAAGATAAAAGCCCAGAGAAAGGAAAAACATACAAGCTACCACCAAAAATAAGAGGAAATATCAATCAGTGGTCAATAATATCCCTTAATATCAATGGACTCAATTCACCTATAAAAAGACACACAATATTATGATGGATACAAAAACCGAGGACATCCTTCTGTTGCATAAAAGAAACAGACCTCAGGTTTAAAGGCAGACACAGGCTCAGAATAAATTGTTGGGAAAAGATTTTCCAATCAAATGGCCCTAAGAAGCAAGATGAGGTTGCCATCCTAATATCTAACAAAGTAGACATCAAACTAAAATCAATTAAAGGAGACCAGGATGGACATTATTTATTCATCTCAAGACAATTGATCAAGCTGAGATTTCAATCCTGAATATTTATTCCCCTAACATAATGGAACTTATTTATGTCAAAGAAACACTACTAAAGCTAAAATCCCACATGAATACTCATGCCCTAATAGTGGGAGACTTCAGTGCCCCACTTGCATGCTTGGATAGGTCAACCAGACAGAGATAGATAGAGAAATAAAGAGTCTAACAAAGGTTATGATGCAAATGGAATTAATAGATTTTACAGAAGATTCCACCCAAATGAAAAGAAATATATATATTTTTCAGCATCACAAGGAACTTTATATAAAATTGACCACATAAGTGGTCATAAAGCACAATATCAATAGATACAAAAAATGTAAATAATCTCTTGCATCATATCAGACCACCAGGGCCTAAAGTTAGAGTTCAACAACATTAAAAATTTTGGAAAGCCTACCAACTCATGGAAACTAAGCTACACTCAACTGAACCACCACTAGGTCAAGGAAGAAATTAAGAAAGAAATCAAAGTCTTCCTAGAATGTAATGAAAATAAATCCACAATGTACCCAAACTTATGGGACACAATGAAAGCAGTCTTAAAAGGAAAATTCATAGCAATATATGAAAAACCTAGAGAAATCCCACACTAGAGAACTAACAGCTCAGCTGAAAGCCTTAGAACAATTAGAAGCAAACTCACCTAGAAGGAGGAGTAGATTGCAAGAAATGATAAAATTTAGAGCTGAAATCAACACAATTGAAGCAAAAAGAACAATACGAAGAATCAATGAATCAAAGACTTGGTTCTTTGAGAAACTCATCAAGATAGATAAACCCTTATTCAAACTTACCAGGAAGCAGAGAAGAGAGAGAGTATCCAAATCAACAAAATCAGACATGAAAAGGGGGACATAATACCAGACCCTCAGGAAATCTAGAGAATTATGAGGTCATATTTTAAAAATCTATATGCCACAAAAATAGAAAACTTAGAAGAAATAAACAGCTCTTTGGACAGGTACCATTTACAAAAATTAAATCAAGAACAGTTTAAATACCTAAGCAGACCTATAACACTAAACAAAATTGAAGCTGTCATTAAAAGTCTCTGTAGTAAAAAAGACACAGTTCCAGATGTTCTTTGCAGAATTCTACCAGACATTCGGGAAGAATTATTACCAATACTCCTCAAACTGTTTCACTCAGTAGAAACTGAAGGAATATTGTCAAACTTTTTCTATGAGGCCATGATTAACCTAATACCCAAACCACTCAAAGACACAACAAAGAAGAAGAATTAAAGACCAATTTCCTTCATGAATATTCATGCTAAAATTCTTAACAAAATTCTGGCAAACCTTATACAAGATATAAAAACTCCTCAACCATGATCAAGTAGACTTCATCCCAGAAATGCAGGGATGGTTCAACATAAGAAAAACCATAAACGTCATTCATCATATAAACAAACTAAAGGAAAAAACCCACATGATCATATCCGGAGATGCTGAAAAGGCCTTTGACAAAATCCTACACGCTTTTGTGATAAAAGTCTTGGGGAGATCAGGAATAAAGGGAAAATATCTAAATATAATAAAGGCAATATACAAGAAGCCTATAGCCAACATCAAACTTAATGGAGAAAATCTCAAAGCAATCCCACCAAAATCAGGAACTAGACAAGGATGTCCTCTCTCCCCTTATCTATTCAATATAGTTCTCAAAGGTTTAGCTAAAGCAATAAGAGAATAAAAGGAGATTAAGTGGATACAAATTGGGAAAGAAGAATTGTAGCTATCTCTATTTGCAGATGATAAGATTGTATACATGAGTGATCCACAATATTCTACCAGGGAACTGCTACAGCTGAAAAACAACTTCAAAAATGTAGCAGAATACAATATTAACTCAAAGAAATCAGTAGCCCTCCTATACACTAAAGATAAAAGGACTGAAAATAAATAAGGGAAACATCACCCTTTATAATAGTTGCAAATAGCATTAAATACCTTGGAGTAACTATAACCAAAAAAGTAACATCTATTTGACAAAAACTTTAAATCACTCAAGAAAGAAATTGAAGAGGATATCAGAAAATGGAAACATCTCCCATGTTCCTAGATAGGTAGAATCAACATAGTAAAAATGTCAATTTTACCCAAAGCAATCTACAGATTCAATGCACTGCCCATCAAAATCCCAACACATTTTTTTACAAAGATTTCCATACTCAAGAACAATACTCAATTTTATTTGGAATAACAAGAAAGCCAGGATTTCCAAAACAATTTTTCTGAACAAAAAAACTCAGGATACATCACCATTCTACTTCAAGTTATACTATAAAGCTACAGTAATTAAAAAAAAAGCCTGGTACTGTCATAAAAACAGACTTTTGAATCAAATGAATCAAATTGAACTCCACAACATTAACCAAAAAACTATGAACACCTGATCTTTGTCCAAGAGGTCCAAAATATTCAATGGAAAAAAAGATAATATCATTAACAAATGGTATTGGCATAGCTGGATGGTATTGTGTAGAAAACTGCAAATAGATCCAATCCTATCACCCTGAACAAATCCAAGTGGATCAAAGACCTCAACATATATCCAGCCACACTGAACTTGATAGAAGAAAAAGTGTGAAATGCCCACCAACGAATTGGCACTGGCAACCACTTTCTAAATATAACACCAGTAGCATAGATACTAAGAACAACAAACAGTAAGTGGAACCTCCTGAATCTGAGAAGCTTCTGTAAAGCCGAGGACACTGTCAATAAGACAAAACAACAGCCTACATAATGGGTAAAGTTCTTCGCCAACCCTACAACTGACAGAGGACTGATCTCTAAAATATATAGAGAACTCAAGAAACTAGATCCCAAAACCTTGAATATCTCAATCAAAAAAATGAAGTTCAGAACTAAAAACAGAATTCTCAGCAGAATTACAAATGGCTGAAAGGCAATTGAAAACGTGCTGCACATCTTTAGCCATCAGAAAAATGCAAATCAAAACAACTTTGAGATACCACCTTACACTTGTCATACTGGCTAAGATTAAAAGACTTAGATGATAGCCAATGCTGGAGAGGTTGCAGAGCAAGAGGAATGTGCTCCTTCATTGTTGGTGGGAGTGTAAGTTGTTCAGCCACTCATGAAGGCAGTATGGCAGTTTCTCAGAAAACTGAAATCAATCGACCCAAGGATCCAGAAATACCACTTCTGGGTGTATACCCTAAAGATGCACATTCACACTCCAAAGGCATTAGCTCCACTATGTTCATAGCAGCATTATTTGTAATAGCAAGAACCTGGAAACAATCTAGATGTCCCTCAACTGAAGAATGGATTAACAAACTGTGGTACATCTACATAATGGAGTACTACTAAGCAGTAAGAATAATTGACATCCTCAAATTTGCAGGCAAATGGATGGATTTGGAGAATATCCTCCTGAGCAAAGTATCACAAACACAGAAATATAAGCAGGGGATGTACTCTCTCATTAGTGGACTTTAAACAAAAGGCAATGCATGTGTAAGTTGTAAACCCCAGCCTCTGAACAGCTTGGGATCTGAGGCACATTGGACCAGCACCTTGAAGCACATTTCCTCCAGAGGAACACCTGACCCAGTCTTGATGTTGGGGTGAGGAAAGTGGATCTGTCTGGAGTGCATGCTGAACTAATCCACTCTGGGACATTGGGACCTCCTGCCCTTGCTTGGTGGAGATAAGGAGATTGGGGGAAGAGAGAGTGACTGGGAGGTTGGGGAGGGGACAAGAGTTTGAGTAAGGGGATAAATGGATAAAAACCATGACTTTATTCAAAATAAAAAATGGAAAAATATGAGATACCTCAAAGAAAGCAAATTAAAAATCTCACAAAACACAATCGATTTGGTTAAAAATGTCTGACTTAAATTTTTAAATAGAAGCCAAAAAACAACACAAAAAAGAAACAAACAAAAACCAAAAAACCCACAAACTGAGAGATTATCGGAATGGAAAATCTGAGTAAATTACCAGGAACTACAGATGCAAACATAAACAACAGAATTGAAAAGCAGAAAAAGAGAGACTATTTGGCATAAAAAGATGTGATGGAGAAAATTAACTCATTAGTTAACATACACACTAAAGCCAAAAACGTCATAACACAAACTTCCAGGATATCTGAGACATTATGAAAGACCAAACATAAGAATAATATGAATACAAGATTGAGAAAAATTTCAGCTCAATGGCATGGAAAAGATATTTAACAAAATAAGAAAAGAAAACTTTCCCAACATAAAGAACTAAATCCCTAGGAAGATATACAAACTTACAGAACACCAAATAGGCTGGACACTCGAAAAAATGTCTGCTTGTCACATAATATCACAACCATTAAAAATACAGAATAAAAAAATATGAAAAGTGTCAAAGAAAAAAGGCAAAATATTTTTAAGAGCAGAACTGTCAGAATCACACCTGATTTCTCAATGGAGATATGAAGGCCAGAATATCCTCAGCAATGATATTCCTTCACAGTCAAAACAGAACATAGGAGATTATGTAGTATCTTCAGGTATGCCTATCTGAATTTTTAAGACCACTCTTGGCACTGTGAAAATTTAAGAACTATGACCATCTACAGTCCAGCAGCAAACAGCCACAACAGTTTGTCCTCAATATTTCAAAATCATTTCATTATATGTTGAATTTCTAGTGTATTATAAAAAAATTTAATTTATAATCTTTTTTATTTAAATTACTTTTTTATAAAATAAAGTCTTTGAATCCATGTATCCCTTTGCTCGATATCCCTTCCCTCCTTCCAATCCCACATGGTGACCCTTCAGCCTTCCCCCCATCCCCTCCCCACAAAAGGCAAGAAGTCCCAAGGTGTGTCAGCTAAGCATGGCACATCAACTCCAGGCAAGTCTGATTTCTTCAAACTACTGTGATGACTGAGTTAGGTGTTCCTCTGAAGGAAATAAGTTCTGAGGTACCAGCCCATGCACAAAAAAACACAATCTGACCCTATCCCTCGAGGCTCCACATACTGCTCATGTCAAAGGACAGTTACCTACCTTTGGAGGGCCTAGTTTCTTTGCCCAATGGTTCCCCAGTGACTGTTCTTGGTCAGTAAGCTTCCCAGATCTTCAACCAGTTATTGCTGTGGGAATTTTTCTCATAATCTCTATCCACTCGCTCATAAGATTCTCCTCCCCTGCTCTCAGCTGAATCAGGATTCAGTGATTCAGTGCTCAGCCAGAGTTCTTTGTCTCCACCTTTATTCACTGTTGAATGTAGATTCTGTGATAAAACTTAGAGTTGTTATTCATTTAATTATAAGGGAAGTCCTGTCTAGGAATTCCCTCCACTATTGGTTGGAGACCCTAGTCATAGATAATCTGTGAGATCTTGGAGGTTTCCCTAACACCTGGTCTCTTTCCAACTCCACGTTGGCTTCTTCTATTAAAATCTCCATCTCTTTTTTTTTCTCCCTCTTTGTTACTCCTCTCACTTAACCATCTTCTTCTCTCATAATTTGTTCCCATCTCTTCTCGGTTGCTACCTATTATGCTCCCAATATTAGCTAAAGATATCTTCTCTATTTTCTCTTCCTAGCAGAATCCCTGGATGTCTCCCTTAAGTTCTTTCTGATCCCAAGCTGTACAGAGGTTCTATTTTGCACCTTGGGTATTCTTTACATTTGGTCTAAAGTCCACTTATGATTGAGTAAATCCTATGCCTATCTTTACGAGCACAGGAGGATATTCTCCAAATCTATTCATTTGCCTGTAAATTTTAGAATGCCATTTTTTTTATATATATATTGTGGAGTAGTAGTACATTCAGTAGATGTACCACAGTTTGTTAATCAATTCTTCAGGTAGGGTCACCTAGGTTGTTTCCAGGTCCTTGCTATTATGAATAATACTACTATGAACATTATTGAGCTAATGCCTTTGGGTTGTGCATGTGCATCTCTTGGGTACATGCTGAATAGTGGTATTGATAGATCCTTGGGGAGGTTCATTCCCAATTTTCTGAGGAACCACTGTATTGCATTCCAGGTTGGCTGTACATGTTTACAATCCCACCAACATTTGAGGAGTGTTTCCTTTGCTCCAAATCCTCTCCAGCATAGGCTCTCATTTTTGTATTTGATCTTAGCCATTCTAACAGATTTAGGTGGTTTCTCAAAGTTATTTTGATTTTCATTTCTCTGATGGCTAAAGATGTTGAAAATTTATGTAAGTGCCTTTCAGGCATTTATAGATCTTCTGTTGAGAATTTCATTTTTAGGTCTCAGGTTTTGAGCTTTAGTTTCATGAGTTCTCTATATATTTTAGAGATCATTCCAATGATCCACAAATATGTTTTTATGGCAATGTCAGGCTGCTTTTATTACTATAGCTCTATAGGAAAGCTTGAAGTCAAGGATGGTGATGCTTTCTGAAATTCTTTTATTGAGCAGGATTGTTTTGGCAATCATGAGTTTTCTGCTATTTTATATGAAGTTGAGTATTGTTCTTTCAAGGTTTATAAAAAATTGTGTTATTTGATGGGAATTGCGTAGAATCATTAGATTGCTTTGGGTAAAATTTTCATTTTACTATGTTGATTTTACCAATCTAAGAACATGCGATATCTTTCCATTTTCTGATCTCTTTCTCAACTTTTTCTTCAGTGTCATAAGGTTTTTGTCAAATATGTCTGCTATTTCTTTAGTTAGAGTTATGCCAAAATGTTTAATGTTATTTGCAGCTCTTATAAAAGGTCATGTTTCCCTTACTTCTTTTTCTGCCCTTTTTTCTTTAGTATTTAGGAGGGCTATTGAGTTTAGAGAAAGTTCAATGGGGTGCTGAGTAATGTGTATATTCCTTTGTGTTTGGATGGAAGATTCTATGTTCATCTATTAAGTCCATTTGCGTCATTATGTGTGATAGATTCCTTATTTCTCTGTTGAATTTCTGTCTGGTTGACCTATCAAAGGGTGAAAGTAGGGTGTTGAAGTCTTCCACTATTAGTGTTTGGGGTTTGATGTAAAGTTTTAGTTGTGTTTCTTTTACATATGGAGCTGCCCTTGTGTGTGGGTCCATAAAGATTCAGAATTAAAACTTTATCTTGGTGGATTTTTCCTAAGATTAATAAGTAATGTCCATCCTGGTCTCTTTTGATTGATTTTAGTTTAAAGAATATTTTATTAGATTATTACTATGACTATACCAGCTTGTTTCTTAGGATTATTTGATTTACTCTGGGTCTGTGTCTTTCTTTGAAGTTGAGGTGTTTTTCTTGTATGCAGCCGAAAGATGGCTTCTGCTTTTGCATACATCATGTTAGGGTGTATATTTAGAGTGTAAAACTTAGAGTGGTTATTCATTTAATTATAAGGGAAGTCCTGTCTAGGAATTCCCTCCCTCTTGTGATAGAACCTCCCCAAGGATCTATCAATACCACTATTCAGCATGTACCCAATTTATAAATGAATTGAATCCACTGACATTAAGGGATATGAATGACCAATGTTTGTTATTTCCTGTTATTTTTGGTGGGTCCTTGTGTGTATTTCCCTTCTTTGAGTTCTTATTCTGTGGGATTATTGATTTTTTTTTATTTTGTGGGTGTATCTGGTTTTCTTAGGTTGGAGTTTTCCCTCTAGTGCTTTCTGTGGGGCCAGATTTGTGGATAGGTATTGTTTAAATCTGGGTTTGTTATGAAATATCTTGTTTACTCCATCTATGGTGATTGATTGTTTTGCTGGATATAGTAGTCTGAGTTGGCAGCCATGTTATCTTAGTGTTGATATAACATCTGACCAGGACCTTCCTGATTTACTGTTATAGGTAATTTGGCCTTTTTCCTTTGCAGCTCTTAGTATTTTTTTCTTTGTTCTGTAGTTTTAGTGACTTGATTATTATGTGGCAAGCAGATTTTTTTCAAGGAGCAGTCTATTCCATTTGGTGGTCTGTAAGCTTTTGTAACTTTCTTTTTAAAATCTTCAAAAAGTTTATTCTTTGAAGTTTTAACATATACAGTATACACATGACTAGAACGTATCTTGCTCACATCCGTTCCTCATGATCCCCTTCTAACTCCCACCAGAATTCTAAACACATTTTTCTAATTTTATGTATTATTTATTTACTTATATATTTATCCCTCAGAGTCCCATGAGCACTGCCATGTACTCATTGGGGCAGGGGTATCCACTGAGTGATGGGGAAACTATCAATGACCAGACTCCTAAAGTATCTTTCTCTTTTCCAAATAGCCATAAACTGCAAATAAATCCTTAGCTAAGGGTAGAATCTGGGGTGCCCATCCTCCTTCCTGCTAGAATCTTTTGTATCTTTATATACATTTCCTTCTTTATGTTGGAAAAGTTTTCTTCTATGATTTTTTGAATACATTATTTGTGCCTTTGAGGTGGCATTCTTCTCCTTCAATTCCAATTATTCTCACATTTGGCCTTTTCATGATATCCCAGATCTCCGTGACATTGTGTGTTACTATTTTTATGGGTTTAATGTTTTCATTAACTGACTACCTAGTTCTACTATTCAATCTTCCACTCCAGAGATTCTCTCTTCTTCCATTCTTTGCATTCTGTTGATTATGCTTGAATATGTACTTCTGGTTTATTTCTTCAGTTTTGTTATTTCAAGTTTTGCCTTGGTTTGTGCCTTCTTTATTGCTTCTAGTTTCATTTTTAATTCCTAGAATATGTCTTTCACCTCTTTGCTTTCTTTTTTTTTTCCTCTCAGGTTAATCTCTTCCATTTTTTTTTGTTTGTATTTTCTTCTATTTCTTTAAGGGAGATTTTATATCCTCTTTCAATGCTTCTATAATCTTTATAAAGTTGGTTTTAAGTTTATGTTCTTCTGTTTCTTCTTCATTGTTGTGCTCAAGTATTGATGTTGTTGAACCAGTAGCTTCTTCTGATGATGTCTCATTGATCTTTTTATTCTTATATGTATTTGTACACTGGCATATGCCTATTGCTTCCATGGTTCACTCTTAGTCAGCTTTTGGTTGACTCATAGTTAGTAGTGGGCCTAGGGGGCTGGGTGTCTCCAGCGATTGCAGAGGTAGCTCCTTGTCAGCTCTTAGTTGGCTGTAGGCCAAGGATCTCTGTGTCTCCAGTTCCCATGGTGGTCTTTTTAGTCATCTCTTAGTTGCTCTTATTCAGCTGTGTAGCATGAGGCTTTGGGTCATCCATTTGTGTGATGATGCACATTGCAGATTTACCAGGATTTTGTCTATGGATGTCCTTCTGACTGTTTTGCTGGAGATTGGGATTGGGGATGTTTTCCCAACTTTACTGTGATCTAGTGAGGAGCTGAGTATGGTTGGAATGCCAGGGTTGTGTCCCCAGGCCCAGGTTCGTAGGGTAGCAAGGTATCCTCTTGGCCTGAGGGACTTTCTTCCACTCACTTATCTTTCAGCTGTGTATTGGAAGGATTCAGTTGGTTAGGTTGTCAGAATGTGATCTTAATTCATAATCTTAATGTATAGGTAAGTGTACGTGTCTCAGTTTGATTTAATGATTATAAGATAGAACCACTATGGGGTTTTACATCTAACACAGAGGTTTTTAAACTTTCTGGAAGATAACATGCTTGCATGTATCACATGAATTATTGATATTTATCAAATAATAAATTGAACAATGCAACTTTAAAGGATATCACTCAATGACAAAATATCAAATTAAGTATTTAAAGTGATGAGTAACATTAAAAAGTCAAAAATTTATAGGAAATAACAGATACTTATTTCAGTCCCATAAAATATCAACACTAAATTCTATGTAAAATTCAGAAGGTTTAGCAATATATCATATCAGATTTCTGAACTTGAAAACATTTAAGTACTACCCAACTCAAAAATATTTTACTCTAACATAAAAATATTTTTATACTCTAGAAATAGATATAGATCTTTACTTTTTTCAGGAATGAGTAATAAATACAGTTTGATGCAATTACTTATAATACATGTGAAGACCCTATATCAGAATTTATGTCTCTTATACAGAAGTAAAAATAGATAACAATTCATGGACAGTGTATAAAGATGAAAAATGAGTAAGCTAGTTACTATTGTCCTTAATTCTACCCTCACTGGCAGATTCTGGTAAAATCTACAATATTTCAGATATCTTATTAGAGAAGAATCTATCATATATTATTCACACCAGCGGTTAGCACTATTTCAGAACATCTTTTTCTTCAACTTCTCATCTTAGAGCATAGAAATCATTTCTATTCTTTTGCTGATTTATACTGCATCTGTTTTTAGAATCACTTTTCCAGGCATGAATACTTAACAAATATTTTGCCTGCTTATTTTGACTGCAACATCAAAATACACTGAGCTTACCTGACTCTCAATAAAGAACTTTTAGTTCATAATGCAGATGAGAAATTATTTTAGGAAAACTAGGAGAGATGGTGGCAAAATTAGCCTGAGATTGAGGCTTGTTATTGTGACTTCTACTACCTCCAGAATCACAATTTTGTACTGTCATCAAGTGTGGAAACATCAGCTCTGGATTTGTAAGTCACCAATGTATGTGAAATGTTTCAAGTTTCTAATAACCAGAAATAATTATGAGTGTCTTTACTATATTTCTAAAAATAACAGAATGAAGAGATTTTCTTTTTTCTCATGATTTCTGAAGGGTAAAACCCCTTTTTAGGATATCATAGAGAATATAAAATTCTGAAGTTTGAATGTTTTGCAAAGGTAGATTGTTTTGTGGTACTCCAGACCATTATATGTATTAGACTACCCAAAATTAAGTTAGTTATTAGTTTCTACAGCCTGTCATTGCTCAACTGTAGAACACTCACAAAAACAGTTAGCTAAAAATTCAGAGATATATTCTGAAGTCAGAGTAAAAGGTAAAAAATTGCTTTAATAATTTACACTAGAAGTTACTGTGCTTATTCACCAAATTTAAAGGACTATTCTACTTAATACAGAAAGAAAAGCAATCCAGAATACCTCTCTGTCCAACCACTTTACTCTTTCTTTTCCATTCTCACTGAGGCTCTTTTTCTTCTGAGATGGCTATACACTGCTCTGAACCTTACCACCATTTACTAAATAACTATTATTGGGTTTATTGGAAATAGAAATAATTAGTAGATAAGTACATACACATCAATTTTTTCACTTAAATTTATGAGCAGAACAAATATAAAAATATTGATCTGTCTATTTTTGACTTGCTTAATTTTTGAGTATTTTTGAGATTATATTGTAGTTAAATGTTTTCCCTTTATCATTCCTTCCTCCAAGTTTTCCCAGTTGCCTCTGTTTTCTCTACTTTAAATTAATTATCTCTTTGTTCAGTAAATATTATTGTATACCACACATATATGTATATTATACATTATACATATATATATTATACAAAATAACCCAAGAAATGTTCTTATGATTTATTCTCCAAAGAAGTTAGTAAAAATTCTTCACATTTTATTATGAGGTTCTTCTAGGGCATTCTGTTCTTCCTTGGAATCTTCTAGAATGCAAATTATCTACAATTATTTTCAGTAATAAATGTGTTATTTCAAAGCTGCCTCAGAACTAAGGAGAGAGAGCTCATATTTGGAAAGGGCAAAATAAAAACTCATTTGAGTTAATGGTTGTGATTTCATGTGAGTACGGGAGTTGCTCCATAGCCGCTTCACAGATTGTGAAAATAGGACCAGGCATGTAGGGCAATGCAGATTATTCAGACTGCACCTCACTTTTTCTGTGAATGGTATTCATTTGAAGGGAACTCAACAAAGAATCTTTAAGCAGGATCATAGACCCAGGAAATAAAGCGCATTCCTAGACAAATGCTGATTACATAGTTGCTCTAACTAATTTACTCAAACTAATTTTATATTACTCAGAATTACATGCCCAAAGGTAATACTGACCACAGTATGTTGAGCTATACCACAGGATTTATCAATCAAGAATGTGTGACTGTCATTTTTTTCAATTGAGGTTGCTTCTTGTCAGATGACACTGTCAACGTGACAAAACATTTAACCACAACTTTTGATACCCTATATATTTGACTCCCATTCACTTTGATATTAAACCAACAAACTTTATTTGCTCATGTATTTCTACATCTCATATTAATATCAATACAAAAGAGTAAAGCATTCCAACTTTTAAAAGTTCAAAAGTCTCAAAATTTTAACAATTTAAAAGTTGAGATTCTTTTTAAAATCCCAATGGTTCTATAACTTTCAATGTCTCCCATTTATGTGATCAGTAAAATGAAAACAAATGAAATGAATCAGAAAATAAAAATAAAATATAAACCTTTTTGTATGTGAGGGAAAACATATATGGCACCCAATGTGGGGCACAAATTCCACCCCCCCACACACACAAAGTGATTAAAAAATGTGACTGCAAAAGCAACTAAAAAATGGTGAAAAAAGTTAGAAGACAACAAAGTAAAAATTAACAATAGTACTTCCTCTCTCTGATATTTCAGTATTCCCCTGATGTTTGTTTGGTACTAAGTCTCATTTGTGATACTACATATATGCTCTCTGTGTACCAAGCTTTAGTAGCTATCATTCATTCATTTATGCTTCCAAAGTTATGTGGGAAAATCTTAAACATTACCAGATTTAGCTAAGAGCATGAGATAAAATTATGACATTTTGAACCAGAGATTTTAGATGTTGATCCTAAATAATTTCTCATAGAACATTTCTCCCCTCTGAATCCCTTTTTACTCACTTAATTTTAATTTTTTTAGCCCTAGTAAACTAACATTTATTGGACCAGAAAAATAAAGATTTTTAATTTAGTGGTTCTAGACTTTTGTACATATAAAATGGTTCTTCATCCATTGATATTCATGACAACAGTTTAGAATTAAAAGTAGCATAAAGAATAATCATGATAAAATCTCTACTACCCATTTAAAATTTACTATTTAGGCCTCTATTATATGCATTGTTTTTCTTTTTGTATTATCTTTTTTGTTCTCACAAAACCCTATTAACCTCCAAAAATAAAATTAGTTTTCTATTTCAAATTCTAAAACCATTGGATTATATGCATGAAATTAGAAAATTATTTTTATATAGTTTCTATATTAAATGTTTGTATTATTTTTTCTTTTGTATTACATGTAATTTGAAATACATTCCCAATAAATAATCAGAGGTTCCTGAATTTTTTGAAATTCTGTCATTCCATATTTTATACCTAGATACCATTTTGATTATTCATATCTCCAGTGAGCTTCCATGCTGAATGTCAATTTGCATACATAGTCTCTCTCCACAAAAAAGGGATTCTTTATCTAAAACTAATGGTTTTAGTTAAAAAATATTATCCATATATAGCTGTAGTGAGTTGTATTATAAATCAATATTTTAAAAAGTCTGTTAAACAATTTTTATGTTAAGATATCCATAGTATGTTTTTATCAATAATTGAGTTATTTATTATATCAGTGTTTCATCTGTCTGTATAAGGGAAACCTGCACTGTTGTAAACAGTTACAAGTGTTTCAAAGAATATAATCTAGAGTAGGAATGTAATCTTGTTGTGAAATAGAGAATAGTAAAGGCAACTTTGTTGTGGCCACTAATTATTTATCAATATATCCTTTTTAGAATGACAATTGTAACTATTTTTAGCACCTTTTATAGTTTGAGTTTATCTTGTAGCTATTTAATTTGCATGGCTTAAAAACTAAAATTTTGAGTATAAATAACAATTAATATTTGAAAAACAGAAGACAGTATGAATACACCAATGGTAACTGATTCCTGAGGCCCAACATTCCTAATCTCAATGGAATTACAGAGCCATGTATACACAAGCAGTAGACTAATTCTAAATTATTCTTCTTGAGAAAAGACAGTGACAGACAAAAAATCCTGTCAAACACTTTGCCTGATATGAAAATGTTAACTTTGTTTTTCTTGCATTAAAACATTTTGTTCATTCATTTTACAGTTTAACATTGACATTGTCTTTGTCTTACAGTTAACAATGAATGAGAAAAAATACAAAAAAAAATCTGTATAAGAAATAACCAAGATGACTCAGAGAGTGTTAGTTTTTAACAATGACCACCTTTTAGTTTTATTGGGTTTTCTATCAAACTCAACCTATACCTAGATAAATTAGTCAAGCATTTTGTGGAAACTGACACTGAAGATCTAAAGGAAAAAACCTGGTTAATTTTACTCAGAAACTAGTATATTAGAAAATATGGGTGTCTTTTATTTATAATATAGCATCATTTTATTAATTTATTTTTGCTGTTGATTATGTTAAGAGCAATTTCCACCAACCCCAAAACGTCTGAGGTATTAACATACTTACATAAGATACTTCCTTCATTACTTTCATGTTCTTATGAACATAAATGACTGAACAAATAACATCCAAAAATAAACAATCAGTATACTTATAAAATAATTATTAGGTTTTCATGTTGTGTATCCAGAATAAGCAGAATTTGTTTACAATAAAGTCATGGCTGATAAGAAAGGGGCATAAAGTGGAAAAACACATAGAAATGATGGGCGTGATGTTCATTAACCACCAACTGGGCTTAGATAAAATAGCAATGAAACCTTGCAATATGGAGGAGAGGGTATAAAAAGCAATGTAAGAAGACACCAGGACCAAAATGCTCTTGGTGGCTCTTGACTCAGGGGTAGTTCTAAGGGAAACTTTAGAGCTATGAATGTGTTGCATTTGCTGTTTGTGTCTGTAGAGAATTGTAATCATGGAACCACTTGACCAGATGATGAACAAAGAATACAAGACTTCAGGAAATACAAAAAAAGCTGTGTACAGTGATTCTACAATTTTGTCCCGACCCCATGAGAGACAAAATGTAAAATCTCTTTTCTCGGTTGTATTTTTGAGACTCATTTTAATATACACAGACACAGGGAAAATAAAGTGTATAGCACTATACAGGACCCAGAATAGAGAAATAGAGAAGCAAATGTAGTTTTGTAATTTGAACTTAATATTCTTCCAAAATGACTTTTTGGGGCTGATGGTTATGACCTGGTAGACACTTAAGAGGCAGGTAGTTCCCATAGACATGCTTTTGCCAACTCGTTGAATGTATAGAAGAACCTTGCATATGAAATCATTGAAGAAATGTTTCAATCCAAAAGCTGCCATTGTATGAGGCACCCCCTTAGAGGAAATGATCAGAAAGTTGGCTGTAATCAAATGCATAAGGATAAAATCTGTAGGCTTCAGTGTGTGTTTATTATAGTAAATAAATAAATACTTGGAAAAAAAAGAAATATTTCCCAGAATTCCAACTATACTTTGTGTTAAAAACATTATTCCTATTGTTAAACTTCTCAAGTCCATTTTGTCATAAAAACAACTTTTTAAAAAAAATTATAGCAACAAATATACCTCTCAAAAAATGATGGATTCGACAATTGTTGGCTAAGATGTTAATATAAAAGAATCACTTGAGTTCAGGGAAGAAAGACAGTGTGTTCACCACAGCACGATTCTGCATAAAGGAGCATCTATATTGGCAAAACAATAACTTTTATTAGAATTGTTTAAAGTCTGCGAAGACACACATTATAAAATATCTTTCTTAGAATATTCATCATTTAGAAGACAGCATTGCTACTGTGGAAAAAAATGATTTTTCTCTAAAAATAAACAGAACACTGAATTGTCCATTTTTACAATAAACTTTGACAACCACTCATATCAGAAAAGATTTCTGTCAACATCTACTTGAGAAAATAAATACATTTTCTCATATAAAGTTTAAATATACATAATTAAAATGTTATCACAAAAAATGTGGACATTCCTAAATGGTTAAGCAATAAAAATACATATCACCTTGTATATAACTTTCTGATAATAATATTGAAATGTTAAAATAGATAATGTTATATTGATACATGTTATACTCTAACACTCTTATGTCCAAATGTTACTTACAAATAAATATTTAAAAAGAAATTATCACTGATAGAAATGTAACTTGGAAGAAAGGAACCTTCAATGTGTCTGAAGGACTGCTGGTATTTTTCTAAGATGGATGTTATAAAACCACAGACACACATCATAAGTTAAAGCATAAATCACCCATTAATGTTAACGATGGTGGTAAAATTAAAACAATATAATGTACAATAAATCATTTGTAACACTCTGGTTAATTTTAAACTTCTTAATTTTTGGTCTCTACTAGATAAAGAAACCAGT
The DNA here is from genome assembly GCA_004025045.1 of Sigmodon hispidus. NCBI lineage: Eukaryota > Metazoa > Chordata > Mammalia > Rodentia > Cricetidae > Sigmodon > Sigmodon hispidus. Next base: position 16,925 of record PVIH01017963.1, on the reverse strand, counting down.
ACAAATAATAACATGCAACAAAATATAAAATCTTGCAGGAAGTTGTTGAATGTCAGGTATAGTTTACATCATTGTTAATCACTCACATGGAGTTTCAGATTTGCTGTTATTACTGAACACACACAAAGTGATGGAACTGTTGAGTTCATCATGCCGGATATTGCAGAAAATAAAAATAATGCTGTAACAGTGCAAAATGTCCAATATACGGCCTGCCAAAACCTGGAGACACTTGAAAAGACAGAGACTTGAAAGTGAAATAAGTTTTATGTTGGAAAATTAAATGTAGTGATCTTAATTCAGTTTAATTTTGTAGAGAAGGAAAAAATAATATGAGAAAAGAAAAGTCATCAGTATTTCATCTTCATCCTAAGAGTCTCTGGACAATTCCTATATTCTAATCACCAGAATTATCCTGCCAGTTTCCTCTGAAACTTGTCTCTAGATTCTATACAAAATTTAAGATGCTGCAAAAGAGCACTCAGTATGGTTACATTCATTACACCAACTGAAATCATGTTAGTGTAAGGCTTTATTGTGGTAAGAGGCTCCCTGCAGTTAAATTTAAAGCTGCAAACAGAATCTGTAAACTTGTTCTTATAACACATATTGTGATTTTCATCAATGTATGATATAAAAGATGGTATTAAACTCATTATCAAGACAAGATCTTAGAGAATATATGGTTAATGATTGTCAAAGTTCCTAACAGCTATGAGCATTAAGGAGGCTTGAGAAATGTAAACACTAAAGGCTTTATGTAACAGGTCACATAGAGTTAAGCTTAGCGGTGCTATGTATGAAACATTTGAAGTCTCATTCCATGCATAATTAATTTATAATTTTTCATTGAATTCTAATTTTTGGGCATTACAAAACAGTGTAGTGATAACTTATAATCCAGTATCACAGAAATTACCCTTCTCAAATTGGAATATCATGAGGGCAACAGACCCAGTATTTACTTTTCACAAGATATAATTCTACCATCCCATGTCAAAAACATTAGAGTCAACCAAATAAATTATTGAACAATGTTAAATTGACCTTTAAAACATAAAATCTAGTATATGATAAGATAGTATGTCATACATAATAATTTAATATTGATAGTGAGACAGTTCAGTCAGTATACTGAATTCTGTGCATATGGAATTGATTCAATTTTTACAATTCATATAAAGACACCTGGTTGTGGTGCTACATACTTGTACCTGAGCAATGAGGATATATTTACAAAAAATATCTTTGGCTCATTCACCATTAATTTACTCATAGATTTCAGGCCAGGCAGATTTTCTCACCATTAAAAAGTGGGGGGAGAATAAAAGGGGGTGTATGAGCCAGAACAGATCAGCACACCTCAAGAGGGTTCACACACCCAACAAACAGGGGCTTGTTGGGGCTTAAGAAGACTGAACCAACAACAAGGGAGCCTGCATGGAAATGACATTGGCTTTCTGTTTATATGTTACAGTCATGTGCAACTGGCCTTCTTGTGGAACTCCTACAGCAGGAACTGGACTGTCTCTGATTTTGTTGTTTTGGCTTTTAGGAACCTACTCTTCATTAGGGGATGTGATTAGTCTTACTCCAGCTTGATTTGTCATGTGATATTAATACTCACCTGCCCTTTCCAGGGTAAAGATGGATGATAAACGGTTTGGAGGGTGTGAGAATAGAATGAGAGAGAAAGACTGAGGTAGGAGAATGAGAGGAGGCTCGATGGGATGTAAAATAAATATATGAATAATAAAAAATGTAAAAAATTTCTATGGAACAACATATTGTACTCAGAACAAACACACATACACTAAATTCGGCAAGTATATGAATGCAGATATAAAGACACATTAAGTTGATTTCAGATCATATTGCCATGATTGAGCAAACTAATTATTTACAAGTCAAAAGCTGTAAACAACTCTAAATATAAAAAACAGAATTTGCATAATAAAACCTGATTCTATGTAAAATTATAAAAATTAATATAGGTCATGAATGTAAGCAAATGATTGCTTTGTTGCTTCACAGGCCTAAAGCTCCCATTTTCAAAATAAGCTGTAAAATCTGGAAAACACATCTCAGAGATGAGAGTAGCATTGGCATTCAGCAAGTTAAAGAAAATGACATAAGAAATTAATGTTAATTAAACAGTGTGCAAGTTTCACAATTACAATCACCTTCCCTTTGACACTGTGCTGACAAGTTCAAGAATGCGAGAAGCCTCAGCAGTCATCAACACTGACTTCGGGGAAGACACAGTTTCTGACTCAGTTATAAATACAGTGCTACAACATAATGTGATTTACTCAAAAACACATGCTTCTCTCCAGATTTAGTTAATTTATTGTTTTATTAAAATCTTTATTATAAACATGAAAACATTATTGTATAAGCTGATAGTGATATTAAATAGTAAAAAGTGATTTATGTAAAATGTTTCAAGTGAAATATTAATGGCAAAATTAATATAATTCTTAATTATATTTAAACTAGATTTTTACATGGTTTAAAATTTTTAAAACTCCAGCTCAAAAAGACTGCATTTTTGAATTATGGCAATGTTATCTAAAACTGCTATCTTTAGTTGTTCTTATTCAAGAACAGACAGATTTTCTCTCTATCGACAGAATTTTCTCTACATCTGCTTTTTCCCCAGATTTCATTTTACTAATTTGGGCACTTACAAAACCACTCCTTGAGTTTTTTAATCTGTCTTCTAGGTCCTTTTTTGCCAGCTTTCTCGGGATACTTCTCTCAGCGTGCAGCGCTTGACACCCTGACAGTAAGCATTGTGTATGAGAATGATATCTCAATGCTAAAATATATATCTAACTCTCTGTGATCTCACATCCCTTCTGAACTATAATTTTCATTTTATCCTTAGTGGCAGTAACAGTCCTGGCTTTGTGAGTAAGAACACTTCAATTTTTCTCCGGTTACTAATTGCCAAAGCAATCATAAAGTTTTTTTTTTTAAGTATCTCCAGAGGAAATACTGTTTGTGAGAGTGTCTTAACTTTTCATTATTTTTGAAAGCTGAGTAGAAGGGAATTTGAAGGAGGCATTATTATCTGCTACTGTAAGATTCTTGCAGAAAACTTTGTCTCCCATTAGACTCCAACTCTTTCTGGGTTCTTCCTCCAAAAATAAAGTTAATTATTTCTTTTCATATCCTAAAGCTGTCTTACTTTCCAGCACTAAGCAGAGCAGAGTAGGTCAACAATTTATAATTATGTGATAAAATATCATTAAAAGAAAAAAGTCATAATCTACATAAAGAATCAATATCATGTTTTGTGGTTTAGTTTTTAAATCCCAGCACTAAGATATAGTCAGGTAGATCTCTGTGAGTTCAAGACCAATGTGGTTTATATAATAAGTTCAAGAACAGCTAGAGCTGTATACCTAGAAATATCATGTATCAAAGTAAAAAAAAAGACATGAATATAAAACAACAACAAATTAACTGAAAATTCCAATCTATCTAGAAATTCCACTAAAAATGCTAATAAAAGTTATAAACCTTATCTGAAATGTATTAGACTCTCTGAACACAGTCATATTCTATGACTAAATTCCATGTAACACTCTCTAAAAAAAATCAATTTATCTATATTCATCAAATGTGAAATATTTTCTCATTTCTATAAGATTGAATGAAACTTAGCAATCTATATTAATTAAAAAATAACATTCATGGGTTAGCAAACAGAACAAAAATACCTGAAGCTTTAATATTATTCTTCTTCCAATATACATACTCCTATGTGTGTTTTAGAAATCAAAAATGTAAGATGGATTCAGTATACACTAGATAATATCAATTTTTTTTCTATCCACAGTCTCAGCTCCAAGAACTCAATGAGATTTTATAATTTAATAGAATAAATTGGAAGCACATAGAGCTGTTGAGAAAATATATCCTAGGGAAGGGGTAGTGGTTAAAATTAACCAAGAGAAATTAGAGGTCTCCCAGAATGTTCTTTTTTATTTATTATTTATTTATTTGCCTTGGTCTGGAACTACAGACTGTTGTTAGCTGCCATGTGGGTGCTGGGAATCGAACCCGGGTCCTCTGGAAGAGCAGACAGTGCTCTTAACCGCTGAGCCATCTCTCCAGCCCCCAGAATGCTCTTTTTCATGTCATTTACATTCAGATCTCAGTTACTCCTTCTTCCTCCCCTCCCTTTCCTCTTTGCCTCTCCTATGCATTCCCCAAACACTTCCCCTACTTTTATGTTGAGAAGGGGGCAGGCCTCCCAAGTGTATCAACAAAGCATGGCCCATCAAGTTGGACAGGATCAAACTCCCCCTGCATTAACGCTGGGTAAGGCAATCCAAAATGGAAAACACCTTACCAAAGGATAGCTCCTGTTCCAGGGACAAGTACTAATACTACTACTGGAAATTTCACAAATAGACCACACAACTGTAATACAGCATGGAATTGACCTTGGGAAGTGTTCTTATACTTAGTGGCAGTTTATAGTGTATCTTATAGGAGGAGAAGCAATTCTGTAGTCCCTACAATTGCTATTCCAGGTGATTTCACAGATGGATCCTTTAAATGTCATGTTCAATAAAAGAAGACTGCATGATGCTAGCAGAATTCTGTCCCCTACATCTTCTATAGCTGTCACTTTTACAAATTCAAATGCCTGTTATCAGTCTTGACTTCTAACCAGACATTCTAGTCTATGCATCACTTGGCTCTCTGTTATGTGGCAGACATTTTTGTATTCTCTAAAGACCTCCATCCTAACCCTCTATATCTTCAGTAATTTCTGAAGACTTAATCAATCAGCATTCTAACTGGGAACTCTTACTGTTATATGTGTCTCTGAGTAAAACATGACAGCTTATTCACTGCCTTATTTTGTATTAAAAACCTGATCCGCAGTGTTTCTGGGTAGTTTAGACATTTTTAATTAGCTAGAAGTTTAATATGTGTTATCTAGCCCTTTCCCTGATATATGGGTGTATAATGCCTGATTTTTTTTCTGGCACTTTTGGTCCCATGATGTCCACTGTAATTTATAGATATTCTTATTTCTTTGCTTTCAATTTTCTTCACTCTCACCAGGATTCAGGACAATAATTTTAATTTTTAACAGAATTTGAAAAAGATGGGGACAAGAGAGAGAGTGACTAGGAGAGGCGGGAGGGAGAAGGGAGTTTGACAAGGGGATACATGGATATAAATGAGACTTTATTCAAAAATAAATAAAAAAATAGCAAAAAAAAAGAAGCAAAACAAAAAAAAGAAAAAAATATTCTTCTAATACTTGTATTTGAAAGCCTGAATACGGCTGGCTGCTCTGAAAAGCCATCTTTGCATTGTTCCCGGGCCTTTGCTCCGCGCTCCCTGCAGCCGCCTTCGCTGCCGCCCGCTCGCCTCCTCCTCCTCCTCCTCCTTCTCTTCCTCCTCCTTCTCCTCCTCCTCCTCCGCGGCGGACTCCGACAGCCCGGTCGCCAGAGTCCTCGATCCATCCCTTCCTAACTCGCTGCACCGAATCACCGACGTGCCCCACCATGTCAGACGCGGCCGTGGACACCAGCTCCGAGATCACCACCAAGGACGTGAAGGAGAAGAAGGAAGTTGTGGAGGAGGCAGAGAATGGAAGAGACGCACCTGCCAATGGGAATGCTGCTAATGAGGAAAATGGGGAGCAGGAGGCTGACAATGAGGTAGATGAAGAAGAGGAAGAAGGTGGGGAGGAAGAGGAGGAGGAGGAGGAAGAAGGCGTCGGTGAGGAAGAGGATGGAGATGAAGACGAGGAAGCTGAGACTCCTACGGGCAAGCGGGTAGCTGAAGATGACGAGGATGATGATGTTGACGCCAAGAAGCAGAAGACTGATGAGGATGACTAGACAGCAAAAAGGAAAAGCTAAACTTAAGGCCACCATGACCTGTTCACCCTCCACTTCCCGTCTCAGAATTTAACGTGGTCACCTTCGAGTAGAGGAGCAGGCCCCGCCTGCCAACAGCGGACAGTGCCACCTACAGATGACATGCGCTCTCCACCACCCCACCAAAACCACAACATGAGCTTGCAAACAGGGGAGGAAAAAAGAACCAAAACTTCCAAGGCCCTGCTTTTTTTCTTAAAAATACTTTAAAAGGAAAATTTGTTTGTATTTTTTATTTACATTTTATATTTTTGTACATATTGTTAGGGTCAGCCAATTTTAATGATAAGGGGTGACCAAACCAGCTTTCAGAGCATCCTCTGTTCTACTTCCCACCCTACCTGTGGTGTGACCATGTTCATTATAATCTCAAAGGAGAAAAAAACCTTGTAAAAAAAACAAAAACAACAACAACAAAAAACAATCTTATTCCGAGCATTCCAGTAACTTTTTTTTGTGTATGTACCTAGCTGTACTATAAGTAGTTGGTTTGTATGAGATGGTTAAAAAGGCCAAAGATAAAAGGTTTCTTTTTTTCTCTTCCTTTTTTTGTCTATGAAGTTGCTATTAATTTTTTTGGCCTGTTTGATGTATGTGTGAACCAATGTCCAACAATAAACCTGAATTTTATTTTGCTGAGTTGTTCTAAAAAAAAAAAGAAAGAAAGAAAGAAAGAAAGCCTGAATACCTGACCAGAACACATCTGGCACCATAGAGGATGTGAGGATTAGAATGAGTTTTTTGTGGATTGGTCTCTTAGAGGTGATGTCTTTACCATAGTTAAGTCCTGAGCAATGGTCAGTAAATAGAATACAGAGCGCCATGGCCAGATCACATCAACACTTGACAATGAGTAGAGCTGAAATTCTACTAAGTTAAAAAATTAAAAAACATAAGAATTTTATATAACTTATTTTATTGGACTTTTTATTGTGCTACAAGTTGCTAATTTATATTTTTCTATTAGGTCTGTTTGTATGTTTTGAAAAACTGTTACATGTATATTGGTATCTGAACTATCTGTGGCTAGGTTCCCCAGCTATGGTTAAGGTACATGGTTGTCTGAAATAAGAAGATCTACAAAATATTTCTTCATCATTTTGTTACCTTGATAACTCTACTTATTTCTGTGTTTTTCAATGTCTATTCTCTTCTAGTAAAATATGAATGTTCACTAAAAATCTATTATATATATATATAGAGATAGATAGATAGATAGATAGATAGATAGATAGATAGATAGATAGATAGCTGTTATCTAGGTGTAGATGCAACATCTGAAGATTATATTTTGGCCATCCTCATTTTACATTCTTAAAATTCTAATGTTTTTATATGACGATTGCCTAAGAACCAAAGCACTTACCTGACCAATGTTCAAAGCTGTCTGAACAACCAAATCTTCTGCTTTGTATTATAAATTAGTTGGTTGTTCCAAGAATATATTATACATAAAATATTTAAACATAGATTTCGGAAAGTATTAAGTATTACTTTGCATGGATCATTAAGAATCTAATTATCTAAAAATTGTTATCTTCTTAATAGATATTGACTGAAAAGCTGTAGTCTAAGATAAATGATGTTGTTTAGTAACTGACCCATAACCTACAATATTAGCATTCATTGCAAGGAAAACTGATCCTGTACTAGTTTTATTTCTAATGTCAGTGACAAGAAATGGTTCAGATGGATACAAAATTATGTATCCTTTAGGTTAGAAATTATATTAAAAAACAGTTTTCTATAAAAAATTAGAAGGTTTGTCCTATGTTTTGACTTGGGTGGCAATGTTTACTTCTTTTCCTTTTGTAGGATACCATCTGTAACCTATTTTTCAATTTGTTAGTGTTGCTATCTTCCAATTATCTTGTTGACACAGTAAGAACAAACAATACAGCAAAATATGTATATAGTACATGAACATACATGAAATGTCCATAAAGTTTTATACACTGTAAATATCTGCCACACATTCTTAAATGTACTATTGAATTGAAAACTACTCTTGTACTTTGAATTTTTGGTTAAACACTTTATCAAAGTTAACACTAAGACTCATTGAAAATTCCTCAAAAACATCACACAAATTGGCACACATATTATTTATTTGATCTAGACACAGAAATTTGATCTACTATAATAACATCAGAAGCATATTGAACAGAATAAAAATTTCAAAATCTGTCATGCTTTCCATAAGAAAGAAAAGTGGCTTTTTTCGTTTTAGGTTGATAGTAAAATAAATAAGTGACTAAACATAAAAATAGATACAGATCCAAATAAGTTAAACAAAATATACACAAAAATCATTAAATTATAGAATCTTTGTGCTCCTTAAATATAAAATCAGAATTGCAATGCAGTAGATACATCTCATAACAAAAAAGCTAATAGCAAGAAAACACACACACACACACAATGATGGTTGTGATGGTAATCAGGCACCAACTGAAGTTATGGAAATAGCAAAAAACTCTGTATAATTGAGGAGAGTGTATAACATGCTAGAAAGATAAAAAAAAGTAGTAGGATTCTCAGGATCACTCTAGATTTAGGCAAGGTTCTGATAAAGCCATGAGAAATATGGATATGTTGAACCAGTTGCTTGTGTCTGTAGAGAATGACAAGTATATAGCCACTGGACAACACAAGAAACACAGAAAACAAGGCTTCAGGAAATATCAGTCATGCATTGTTGCGTGCAACCTTGCCAGCAAGAAAATCACAACACCCAGGATCTTCTTTCAGCAGTTTATTCAGGACCTTTACAATTGTTCTCTCTTTGTTCTTCTCCTGCCCTGGGAAACATCACCCACTGACTAAATATTCTCAGGGCATCCAATCCCAATAAGCCACGTGGGTACAGCTCATAGGCCCACATATGCAATAGCAAACCACACACCAGGCTCAAGCCAAATAAGGAGTTGTTTATCAAAAGAGAGCACTCACCCACGAGGGGTGGAGGCCGGAAATCAGCACCATCTTTAGGGTACAGCAGCAGGCAGCTCTCTACAGCTCCCCCTTATTTAATAATTAAAAATTAAAAAAAAATCAAGCAAAAGCAGTGGGCAAGAGCAGAGGCCTAATCCCCATTGTGCAAGAGGAATTGTGCTATCCCTAATCTAGGTGTCATCCACTTAGACAGGGACAGACCTGTCTGGCACCCGTTTTTATGAGGACAAGATAGTGGGTGCCAACCTGTATGCAATTAGGCATGCTCTTCATGAAGCCTTACCTAGGCAAAACCATGTGCAGTGCTTAGCCTCGCAACCCATGCCAAACATTACTCTTTCAAGGCAGCATGCCAAACATATGGGGGCTGTCCCGCCTCAATGGTGGTGAAGGCTTGAACAATCATGGCCATGCTTCTACGCTGTGTGAACCTCATTTTGCAGATGCACCACAGGCAAATCAGAAATATCAGCACCATCAAGCCAGCCAGAGCACCCATTCCCGCTCATTCCTTCAGATGATTGAGGGCCATGGACATCCATCTCGTCAGTCCTTCAGCAACTCCAGGGTCCACTTGAGTTGAATTCACAGCAACTATTGCAATTCTCAACTGCTTCATGGTCGCTTTGAATTCACCTGACCAATTTCCTATAAAATAACTTGACAAAACTTTAGACAAATTTGCAGCATAGGAAAAATTTTCACACTAAATAGAAGTCACACATAGGGCCTGATACTTCCATTCCCATCCCAACTGAGCCATCTGCCAGAGGACATCAACCTCCTCTTGCACCAGGTCAATCCTTTGGTTAACCAACATCAGCCCACCTTTAAGCTGGGCAGAAATGCCTCTTTGAATGTTTAAGGCATGGGCTGCATTGGTAGACAAATTATTAAGTGTTTGAGCTGTTTGTACAGTATGACTCATGGCAATGGCAGCCATAGTGGCTCCAACAGCGGCCAAGGAGTAAAATGCATGGGGAAAGCTGCAAGCCATTGGTAACAATTTGAAAGCATAGGGAAACTTTCAAAGTAAAATTCCTACTTTCTCCCAAGCTAGCTATTTCAGGATCATAAGGAACATAAGGTAATTCTAATTCCCTATTGGTGGTTAAACAACCGTGGAAAAAGATGAGCATCATGCTGTATGGGCAGAGGTTTTGGGAACACCGACAGTATCCCCGACCTCAGCTCCGTCTTCTCCTGTTGACATTGCAGGAGCATCATCAGGGCTATCACTAGCATCCTCTGCAGCCTTGCCAGCTTCATACTTGTCATTTCGGACCTTCTTGGTTAGCCATTCTAGTACCCACACTGGATCTTGCCGGTCCTGAGGAAAGACACAAACAGAACCTCTTGCCCATATAAGCATTGGATCAGGACCATGCCAGTGGCCTATGAAAATATCCTTCCATTTCACCATGCCTCTGTGGCTAGGGGTGAGAACCAGATGTCTATCTGCCGCAAAGTGGCCATCAGCATCCAAATTTAAAAAATTAAGAGTAAACAGAGCTATAGATAGTCTTTCTTTGGGGGTGCAGCCATGGCCTATTCCCCCTTTTTGTTTTTGTAAGCATTCCTTCAGCGTGTGATGAGCACGTTCCACTATGCCTTGTCCTTGTGGATTGTAAGGCAGTCCATGAGCTACTTGTACATCCATTTGTCTGCAGAATGCAGTAAACTGCGTTCCAGTATAAGCAGGGCCATTGTCAGTTTTTACCTGCAAGGGCTTTCCTCAAGCTGCCCAGGCCTCTAGGCAGTGTGCAATGACATTGTGTCCCTTCTCTCCTGACATGGCAGTGGCATGCAAGATACCAGAGCACTTATCTACAGAAACATGTACATACTTCAAAGAGCCAAATTCAGAAATGTGAGTAACATCCATTTGCCATACTTTTAACGGCAAGATCCCTCTGGGATTAACACCTAGGGAAGGTGGGTGGTGATACACCACATATTGAGCACAATCCAAAACTATTTGACGTGCCTCAGCTATGGATATCTGAAACTTTTGTCATAAGGTCTTAGCATTTAAATGATATAGCTGGTGAAATTCTTGAGCTTTGACTACAGGAGAGGTAAAGAATACCCAGTCCTGTCTAGTGCACTTATCCACCTTGGCATTGCCTTTGCCAAGTGGTCCAGGAAGGCCAGTATGAGCACGGATATGTTGAGGAAAAAATCTCTCCTTTTGTTGCAAAATCAAGTCTTGCAAGTGGTTAAATAGGACAGCAACTGTACTAGATGATTTGATTGGTCCTGCCACTTCAAGCACCTTTAAAGCATTAACCACATAGGCTGAGTCAGATATCAAGTTAAAGGCAAAATGGCATTCTTTAAACACCTCACATACTATTTGAAGTTCTACTACCTGAGGAGTACCAGGAGTAAATTGATGTTGAACTGGTTGTTTGCCTTGCACCATATAGACACCTACTCCTATTTTTGAGCCATCAGTGAATACATTGACAGCTCCCACCACTGGCTCTGCAGCAGTGACCTTGGGAAAAATTATGGGGTGATCCTTAAAAAATGTCATAAGAGGATGTCGTGGGTAATGATTATCTATTTTTCCAGCAAAGGTACAGCGAAGAATTGCCCAATCATCAACAACAGCACACAGGGTGTTAACTTATGCTGCTGTGTATGGCACAATTACTATGGCTGATGCATGCCCAAAATACTGAATGGATTGTTGGATGCCATTCTGTACTATGCTACTGCTGTAGGGTAATATTCTATACTTTTACTAGGCTATACCTTTGGGTGTATCCACAACAGTGGACCTGATTGCCATAGTACTCCTGTGGGTTGTCTGAATGTGGGTAAAAGGCATAGGGCAAAATCTTTTCCTTCCTCTATCCTATTTAGGCAGGCATCCTGCAACCTCTGTTCAACTACCTACAGTGCTTTTCTGGCTTCCACTGTCATCACTTGCGTGGAGTCTAAAGCCGACTCTCCTTTCAGAATGTCATAAAGTGGTTTCAATTCATAATTTGCAATCCTGAGATATCCTCTAATGCAATTAATATCTCCCAGCAGCTCTTCCTCCGAGTCTGTAGACTCAGAAGTTTCTACATCAGCAAGGTCAGGGTACAACTCTCCCCATTCACTCTGTCCTTCTTCACTACCTGCCCCCTCCAATCTCTCCTCCCAACACCTCCAAGTTGGCCTGTTATCAGCTTCAGGTGGCCTTGGCAAATGGAACCACACCTGCCTAGAACCAATCCACAGGTTTTGATCTTCAATGGAGACAAAAGTAGAAACTCTTTTCCCAAGTAACATATTCTTATAAATAGATTTCAAAGTCAGGATATCTTTAAAGTATATGCATTTGTTTATCTTAGCAGCCTTAGCAATCAGTTGTCTCTCTGCAGTTAGCTCATTAAAAGTTAAAAAAAAATACAGAATCTAGACTCTCTGTTTATCTGCCATCTTTATGTGGCTTTTTTTTAATCTTTATTTCCTTCCCCGTTTAGAGGTTTTGAGAGTCTAAATCTGTTTTATTGAGAATTCTTAATCATTTTCTAATGCAAAGAGCTTTTAAAAGGTTGTACCACTTTAATTGCTGACTCCATCCCTCTTGGCTACTTTTCAATATGGAGTAGGAACCCACGAATCTCTCCCACTGCTAGCAAGCAGAGCAGACTCAGAAAAACCTTAATGAAGCAGCTCCTTAAGAGCCAAAACAATTGGGTGAGAAGATGAAGCACCTATTCTTTTATAACCTTTCTTTCTTAGCTTAAAAATCTTTTTGGAGCCTTTACCAAACAGTCCCAGCTTTGTTTCACTTTACTTTTACTTTCACTTTCACTCCACGAGTCCATGGAGTTCTGAAGTTCAGCTCACTTGTCAGTGGCTTTCTCCCTGCTTTACTGCAGATCCCACCTTACCTGGGATTTACTGGTCAACCCCCCGACTGCAGAAAGTTCTGATACCTGAAGCTCACAGGAGTTGCTCCCTGTGCAGGCCACCACTTGTCACAGGCCACCACTTGTCATGCGCAACCTTTCCAGCAAGGAAAGCACAACACCCAGGATCTTCTTTCAGCAGTTTATTTAGGACCTTGGCAATTGTTCTCTCCTTGATCTTCTCCTGCTTCTTCTCCTGCCCCAGAAACCCCACCCACTGACTAAATATTCTCAGGGCATCCAATCCCAATAAGCCATGTGGGCTCAGCTCATAGGCCCACATACGCAACAGCAAACCACGCCCCACGCTCAAGCCAAATAAGGAGTTGTTTATCAAAAGAGAGCATTCACCCATGAGGGGTGGAGGCCAGAAATCAGCACCATCTTTAAGGTGTAGCAGCAGGCAGCTCTCTACAATGCATAAAGTAAATCTACAAGTGTATCTTGACCCACAGTTGAACAGGATTTAAAATCTTGTTTTACTCTCATATTGCCAATAATGTTGACGTGGAAACACACAAGGAAAATAAAATGTATCATAATGTATGTGTTCCAGACAAAGGAAATGAGGAGACCACTGTATATTGGAGGTTTGATTCTCACATCTTTCCAACAGGCGTTTTCAGGACTGACAATGGTAGCCTGATAGGCATTCAAGAGGCAAGCACTGCCTATGGATATGCATCTGCCAAGTCTTTGAATATATAAAAAAAAACAAGTTTACAGTCAAAATCATTGAAGAACTGTTTAATCCTGTAAGTTACCATTGTTTGTGGGACCCTTTTAGAATCAATAACCAAGTAGTGAGCAATGATTGGGTATGTGAGAATGAAATCTGTGTCAGTGTACTATGATTGTAGTAGTAAACTAGAGAGTGTTAAAGGAAGGATAAATTTCCTACAATTTCTGAAACAGCCTATGATAAGAATGCTATTCCTACTGAATAAATTTTTAAGTTCAAATTTGAATCTTTTTTTTAGAAGTAGTATTTACTATTTCCTTTAAGAGTGGCAAAAAGTCTCTGTGAGAAATGTAATGAGTTTGACTGCTCTGTAATTCTGGCTCTTCCTGTGTCACAACTCCTTGAGCTTGAGATTGCAAACACAGTGTGAAACATAGCATGCTTTAGTCTCTGATAAAATTTATTTTAACCCAAACAACTTTCAGTTTGTTGAAATTTCAAAACACACACATATGCAAAAATTACAACATATATGTTAATAGATTCTGAACTGAATATAAGATATTGTTATTCTAGGAGAAGCAATGGCCAGTTAGTGTAAATAAAAACACTCATTCCACAATTCTAACATAGCATGCAATTTCCAACTCACAAGGAACACTGAGAAATCAATTGCCATACTCACAGGAGCAGAAATCCATTCTGAGTATACTTTTCCATCTTAATTTTAATCATAAATTTTAAAAATATTTAAGGATTGGAATATTGCTTTTTATAAATAAAAGTTCATTATTTGCATTAAGCACTAAGATTCAAATGACCCATTATAAAATGCTGTCTTGAGAGCATATCCTTTTTTTCTTTGTTTATTATACATACATATAAATATACCCGACTAATAATTGTTTTAAAAGTAAACACATTCAAAATACTTTAGCTGTCATAATTACTGTTTGTATGTGAAGCACTGCTAGTTTAGGTACAAGACAAATGTTAGGAAGCCATATGACCTCATCACTATCACAAGCATGAAACTAATATAATCATAAATGATGATGCTATCATGCTTCCATTGTGATACTCACTGAATATTTATGATATATTTTAAACTTCAGAATATTTTCAGTCTCATTAGATAAAGAAATAAGTACAATGTAGTATTTACTAATACACAGAATTTCTTACAAGAGATAGTTAAAAGCTAATTTAAAACTTTATAATTCACCTAAGTGGGGTTTTTGATTGCTATGATAAATGTATACACAAAGAAAAATGGTGATGATCAGTCAATTATACCAAATTTTAGGGGACAGAAAAATAGTGCTCTATCAAAGAAAATAATACTACAGGTTAATTATAGAGACATGGAGACATTTAGAAATAAAATACATGAAAATAATATACTTATTTTAGAACTGAGTAAAAAGATCTATTACATTTTTGGTTGAGAAAAGCCTTTAATGGCTGAGTTATCCCTCCAGCCCCAATTCACATTCTGTGAAGTTCAGGATTGGATACTTACAGTTACTTTGAGTACATGGTATGGTTCTTCTTTTTTATATTTATGAAATTTCTGTGTGCACAAATATGGGTGCCTATGTGTCAATATGTGTTTTCTGTCCTTTTTCGTTAGTTCTTTTCCTTTACATGTTTTGTATTATTATGGTATGTTTGTTCTTAAGTTATATTATTTTAATATGTCTCATTGTATTCTAAAGATAAAAGGAAAAATATGCAGGTTTAGGTGACTGGCAATGTGGAGAGAATATAAAAGGAATTGGGGGAGGGAAAAGCAGAATCACAATTTTGGTTTAAAATAATTGATTCTCATTGCATTGAAATGTAAAAGAAAAAGAGCTAACACTCTAAAATTTCTATTATCACTCTAAATCACTTGTACCATTTTAATTCCTCAACCCCTAGAGTCTCTCAAACACACACACACATACACACACACACACACACACACAACCATAAAAATAACTAGAATTAACAATTACTGGTCATTATTATTCCTTAATATTAATAGATTTAATTCATCTATAAAAAATCACAGGCTAACAGATTGGATACTATCCTTCTGCAGCATATAAGAACCAAATCTCAGTATCAAGGTTGACTAAAATATTCTCCTGTAGGGAGAAGCCAGTTCATATCCCAGGAATAAAATCTGGTCCTACTGCAAGACGTTCCACAAACTGCCCACACCATTTAACTGTCATCTATATTTGGAGGGTTTATTTTTTTCCATGAAGCCTTGATATTGAAGCATATATACTTCAACTGTATATGCTATACTAAACGGACTCACCTTGGGATTTCTTGTTCTCCCTGGAGAATGCATGAGCAGATGGAGTGAAGGGAGGCTGAGGGAAGACATCTAGGAGGAGAGAGGGGGAAAGCAGGGAATGAGAAAAACCTTTTTAAATAAAAAAATAATATATAAAAGAAAACCACACCTCAACTTAAAGGCAAACACTATATCACCGTAAAGGGTTGAGAAGAATTGTAATAAAATGGATATAAGAAGCAAACTGGTACATAGCTATTTTAGTGTCTAACAAAATAATTTTCACACTGAAATTATCAAAAGAGATCAGAAAGAACATTACAGAGTGCTGGCTGCAGAATCCCAGCGCTCTCAGGAGCAGGGGCAGGTAAACTCTGTCCCTGACCACATCCACAGTTCCTGCTGAGGGAAACCCTGCCACAACCTCAAACTGAGCGAACCAAATACAGGGGTCTCTGAAGGGCAGATTCAGACCCCGCCCAGAGGTCAGGAGGGGGCAAGAGGCCTCAGCGCCTATATCCCAGCCTGGGAGGGAGAGTTGAGCTCCCATTGCTTCTGGTTCCACTTCCGGGACCCAGTGCTGGCTGCAGAATCCCAGCGCTCTCTGGAGCAGGGGCAGGTAAACTCTGTCTCTGACCACATCCACAGCTCCTGCTGAGGGAATTTGCAGGGCTTCCCACCAAGACCTCAAACTGAGCAAATCAACAACTTCAGGGGTCTCTGAAAGACTGAATCAGACCCTGACCAGAAAGGTGACAGGAGGCATACAAACCCAAGGGCCACAACTGACCAGGACCCATCTAATCGACAACCACTGAAGCCATGGGCAAACGTCAGTGCAAAAAATTACATAATACTACAAAGGACAACATGGTAACTCCAGAAGAGAGTGGCGATCCTACAAATACAAGGCCTAAACTGAGCAATGAAGAGGAAACAGAAGGAAGGAACACCAAAAATTCCTTTTTGATGTTCATCGAAGCTCTCAAAGAAGATATGAAAAAAAGCCTTAAAGAAATAGAAGAAAATACAAACAAAAAATTGGAAGAGATGAACAAATCTATGAAAGAAACATGCCAGGAACTAAAAGCTGAAATAAAAGCTGAAATAGAAGCAATAAAAAAGGCACAAAATGAGGCAAAAATGGAAATAGAAAACCTGAAGAAAAAAGC
>PVIH01017962.1:10234-40170 GCA_004025045.1 Sigmodon hispidus | reverse complement strand
GCTCAACTATGTTCATAGCAGCATTATTTGTAATAGCAAGAACCTGGAAACAACCTAGATGTCCCTCAACTGAAGAATGGATTAACAAACTGTGGTACATCTACACAATGGAATACTACTCAGCAGTAAGAAAAAATGATATCCTAAAATTCGCAGGCAAATGGATGGATTTGGAGAATATCCTCCTGAGCGAGGTATCCCAAACTCAGAAAGATAAGCAGGGGATGTTCTCACTCATTAGTGGTCTCTAAACAAACAAACAAGAAAAAAAGCCAAGCATGCCCAAGCTGCAAACCACAACCACTGAACAGCTTGGGATCACAAACACCCTGGACTGATCCTTTGGATCCCACTCCAATTATAGGAACACCTGACTCACTCTTGAGGGAGGGGGGTCAAAACTGGATTTGCCAGGAGTGAAGACTGATCCAAGCATTATTGGGTCAGTCTGCTCCCTGCCCAGGGAAGGGATGGGGAGTTGTGGAGAAGAAAAAAATGACCTGATGTGGCGGGAGGGGGAAGGGACCTTGAATAAGGATATACAGGGATGGAAAAAAAAATTCAGAGGGAATGCTGAACACATAGTAAATTCATGTGTAGCAATCTTATTTGCATTATCACCCTTGATAAGTCATGCTTATGATTTTTATCTTCTTTATAGTTATTGTTAAGTTATCAGCATTTTAAATTCATTTTACTGTTTTTCTTGATAAATACAAAATAAATAAAGAAGAAAAAAAAGAAAAAAAAACAGAATCCACCTATCGTGTAGAGCCTTTTAGCTTTAATGTGACTCTATTGGGAGCCAAAATTGTATATTCTAGTGTGCAATTCTCTCCTTTATAACATAGGAAAGCAGCTATATCTAGACAAAGAACATAGAGAATTTTGGGAACTTGGAATTGGATACATTTGTCCAGAGTACTAGAGCTAGACAACCCTTAATAATGGGTTTGTTCTATTTTGCTCTCCTTTGTGTTTTTAGATTCAAGTTTTTAATAATGCTTTTATGAATCCATTGAGAATTTTCATACAATGTGCATTAATCACATTCATCCCTCTTCACAACTCCTCACATGTCTCCCACCACCCTAAAGTTAGACATAGATTCCGGGTGTCAAAGAAAGAGAGAGAGAGCACCTCTCCAATGGAGGTGTCTGGAAAAGCAGGCTGTGCTCTTGATTAAGAGGGTGCTCCCAGAAGAGCAAACACACAGACAGGAAGTACACTTGGTTTTCATTCTAACTCAAGTAGAGATTGAGTCTTTTCTCCACTGGCTGGGGTCCAACCTCACGGTCTTATCGGATTGGCTGGTCTGCAAAGAACTGCACAGGAAATGAAGGAGGAAGGGGAAAGGATCATTGTTCTAAGAGGAAGAAGAGTCGCTGTTCCCGGCCATCACATTCCTGGAACTCAGCAGGGGCTTTTATGTAAACAGATTTTTACCAGGCTTTTTTATAGAGCCTACTGTTTTGGCCTATAAATACTTGCTAGTGTTTTTAGGCCTGTTCTTGGGATAGATGGAAACCTACCAAACTTGAACAGAGACTCTTCCAATAGTTACTAAGAAACTTTTTCAGGAAATAATTCTTAGGTTTGGACTGTCCCTAGTTTTGGGATTTGATAATAGCTCAGCCATCACAGCCAGAGTGTCTCAAAATCCAACAAACATATTAAATAATTAATTAAAAATTGCATTGAGTTTATAGGCTACAGAGCTTAGGTTAAGTAGAGAGGATGGAATAAACTTTTAAGGAAGCTCTGACCAAATTGGTCACAGAAACTGACAAAAATTGGGCCAACCTCCTCCCTTTGGTTCTGCTCAGGACTGAACGTGTTCCTTCCTAGGAGGGGCTTGTAGCCTTTGAAGTTATATTCAAAAAACACTTCCTATCTTTCCCAAACCCTGAAATATTCCTCAACAGAAACTTCTAATCATTGCCTTCTCAAGGCATTGATGGCTTTGCAGGAAGCTCACTAGCCCATGGACCTGCCTGTGAAAAGAATCCTGCCATGAACTACCTTGCCGGACTCTTTCTGTCTAGCAGATAGGGCAGAGGGAGATCCGGACCAGCCGGCCTCTCACTGGGGGAAATCACATGCTAAGTCAGAAACCTTGTCGAAGCAAGAACTCACTTTATTGCATCAGTCTGGGGTTTATATAGGGCTGTGACAAGGGAGTGGGAATCTTGGGATGGGGTAGGTGGGGTGGGGGAAAAGGGCCAATAGTATGTTAGCAGAGGCTAGGCAGAGGCGGTGCTGGGTCAACCACACGTGGAGCTTAAGGCCAGAGACAGACAGGTGGACAAACTCTAGGAAGGCTTAGGAATGTACACTGGGCCTCAACCCGCAGCCTCAGAAGGGCCCAACACCGCCTCCAGACTGTCACACCAGTTTCAGCCAGGAGAATTGCTTTGGATAAAGAGGATCCTTATCTGGACCTTGGAACCTGTCTGAGGGGACCCTAGCCAGTAATCCTCACCACATCACTGATGTGAAAATGGTTGTTGTCATCCTCTGGATTCATCACCTCCATTTAAAAAAAAAAAAAAAAAGTCACTAAAGACATTGACAGGTGAATCATCAAATTGGATATCTTAAAGATAAGACTGACCAGAGTTTACTGACTAGGATACACAATCCTCATCCACCCCAAACACGGGAACTCAGAAAAGCAGGGATGAAAAACTCTTTCAGATGGACCTCTGCTCACTTATGTCCCTTTTGGGGTGAAATTATAAGGGTCTAGAGGAGAGACAGGCAAATCAGGTTGGGGAGAAGACTGGCTAGAAAAAGACCTTCAAGGACTTCAATTTCATGCATGCCCTTCTGATGGTGAATCATCCTGCCAAGAACAAGGCACCTGCATCATGTCCTCAAATTACAGTCTTGCTTACTCACCTTACACAGTTTGCTCTTCAAATGTCCAAAGAACCAACACTAGCCTAAAGAACTACATATTTTTTCATGCCCCTGAATCCACCTGGCTTACTTGTACTAATGATTTGACCCCTCTGGCTCACTGGAGAGCCACACCCTCACTCTGTGATCTATGTCATCTCCCAGATATATGTCAATAACACAGAAGTGGGGAGAGCTCACTCTGGCCTTGATTCAATGTTAGTAATCATCACCCAGGTTTCAATTCTGCTCCCAGTTCTACTAGGGGCAAGAAAACCAGTACAAACTCCATAGACATCTCAGCCTTCATGGCTGGGAATCAAAATGTTAGAGAAGTCAGTTCTCAGATAGACTTAGACCTGGATGCTTGAAGAAGCACATTTCCAGGCTGGAAAGTCAGGTTGACCCCCTTGTAGAGGTATTCCTACAGAACTAGAACTGAACATTTTTTTATAAAACAAGGAAGACTTTGCATAAACTTATGAGAAACTCACTGTTTTTGTGGCAACCAATGAGGGATAATCAGGGAAAACATTGCCATGATCAGAGAAAACCTTTAAGAAAAGGAAGGAAGGAGACACAGACCGTACAGCCTGGTCCCCATGGCTGACCACCTCACTGTCAGCATTAGACAGTTGATTTTTATCCTGATCAAGCTTATGATGGGACTCTGATTACTCAACTGTGTGGGTAACTACATCAAAAAAAGAATAAATTTAGTTAAGCTATGTGTCCTTAGGACCAACTATGCCTTCCTTCCAGAACAGAATGAGCCAACAATTTGACTTGTGCCCATAAAACCAGTGGAAAATGTGACAGATCAGTCAGTGCAGAGGTTCCTACATCTGGTATACTTGTCCAGGCCATTTCAGGTGTAACTAGAATTTGATCTCCTTGATGGGATGCCAAGTGGACAGTTACTAAACTCTAGTTTAGGAATCCAAAGTCAAGATGTCCCAGATAACTTATGTTTCTATTAAACTGCCTGCTTGGGAAAACCTCCCCTGCAGTTGCAGAGCGAGATGGCAGGATGTGCAGTTTGCCATTAAAAGTCCCCCTTTTCCAAATGCCTGGGGCCACACTAAGATGCTGAATATCTGAGTGTAGTCTCAGCTGGTTGAAATAAAGAATTTCAGTTTTCTATAGACTGTATCTGAGTGGTCTTCTGTAGTATAATGTTTCTGACCTGTCCATTCCAGCCTAGCCCTGAGGTATGGACCTGTAGTCCCACTGAAGCTTTGTCACAAATAATGATGCAAAGGCTTATATTAATTACAAACTGTTCAGCCTGTGACTCAGGCTTATTGCTAGCTAGCTCTCACATCTTAACTCAATCAACTTCTGCTAATCTATGTTTTGCCATGTGGCTAGTGGCTTACCTGTACTTTCATATCTTGCTCTCAGCGGCAGATTGCAGCATCTCTATCTGACTCTGTCTTCCTTCCCTTTATCTATGCTTGGATTTCCCACCTGGCTTGCCATAGGCCAAAACAGTTTTTTTATTATCCAATGATATTTCACTGTGTACAGAAAGATATCCCACATCACTTCCCCTTTTCTGTCTAATCAAAAAGGAAAGATTCAATTTCAACATGGCAAAATTACATCTAACAAATCAGCTATCAAGAAAGAATTGCAGTTACAATATCTAGTCTATTTGTATTTAGCAAAATTGAAGAAAATATTCTATCATCTACCCTATTCTTGTGGATTCAAAATTTCACATCTAATTTAATTTTTATTATACCTAAAGAAGACTATAACTATCTAATCTTCAACTATATCAAAGACCACAGAAGGACATATTACAGTAAGAAAGCATTATAAGCAACTTCCAAATTCTAGAAACAACCAAGACATCTGGCTACCTAGATAGTCATTCAAAGTTTCTTTGTAATGTTGGAGCATCCATATTCAGCCTACTGGCCTAAAGTCACTGGCAGACTTCAGTGAAGCAAGAAATTTGAAGGACTGCTCCACCCATCCCAGCATAGTTCATCAGTCTGACAGTCTCTGTGAATCAAGAACCCAAGGGATCATCTTGGCTTGTTCTGGCAAAATTCCAGAAGTTACTTTCCTATGGGTTCTGCATGCCCAGTTTATACAGCACACTGTCAGGAACTTGATGCAAGAATACTTTATTGCCCAGTGGCTAATTGTTGCCATAAAGAAAGTAAACTCCACATGGAGTTTCTTAAATGCTCATCATCCTTTTGAAGTAGATTTGTGCTGTCAGGAAAAGACTTGTCTCACTGACCAGAAAATTCTAAGTTCTTAAAGTATTTTAAATGTCATATTCTGTAAGTCTTTGAAGTGTTTGAAGATTACGTATCTAATTGAAATATCTCTTTGTATACCTAAAATATCCTAACTAACATGACTCTAAGTTTGGTTATCATAAATAACTATTAATCTGCATTTCTTAATTATACATTACAATTTTAAAGGAATTGCATAAACATAATATCTTAAACAAAAGTAGAAATATACGTACTGTATAACAAAATTGACCTTAAATTTTTATCAATAAATTAAAATCTATACTAATGTAAAATATTTTGAGATTAATAGTCTTTTTTGGATTAAAGATTCAATGATCTATTTTTAAAAATCATTTCTATATCATAGTCCCCCTTTTTTTCTTAGAAAAAGATTGACTATGACCATTAACCACTTATAATGAAAACAAACATTTGTAAACAATATTTGGGGGATTTGGGTATAGCTTTCAATAAACTACTTTCTGCTGTTTGAGGGCACTGTCAATCTAATGAGGTTCCTCGGGCTGGATCATCTTAGTCAGCAGCCTTGAAGTTGATGTTGCCATCTCTTCCCATCAGAGATTTTTCAGGAGGTCTTCTTTGATCAAACTATATTAGTCTGGAAGCAAAGCATAGGTTCCTATCTTCTGTGGAAACAAAAGCATAACTCTTTTCCAAAGCAACATATCCTTAGAACCAAATTTCAAAGTCAAGATACCTTTAAAATATATGTTTGTGTATCTTAGCAGCCTTTATAATCAAATGTCTTTCTGCAGTTAGCTCATCAACAGTTAAAAAACTAAAACAAAACAATAATAAACATAATCCAGACTCTGTGTATTTTGCATCTTTATGTGGCTTATTATATTTTTATTACCGTATTTCTCCTTTTTAAAGGTTTTCTCTACCCTTTTTCTTTTCTCTCCCAGATCCCATATTCTTTTTCACACACACTGTAACCCATTTAGAGGTTTTCTCCACCCGAATCTGTTTTATTGCATATCCTTAATCACTTTCTAACCAGGAAATAGTTTTTAAAGTGCTAGACTGTAAAGTACGACTTTGACTACTGGCTCCGCCCTACTTGGCTTTTCAACATGGTGGAAATACCAGAGTCAAGCTTACCTTCCCAATTCTGGGAAGCAGTATTAAATACCATGGATCTGTTTTTAAGCCTACAGTTGTGCTCCCAAACTTGGAAGCAGAAGCTGGGAGAAGGCTCTCTGTACCACAGCTCTTGAGACAGACTACATAAATTGGTCACACTGATCAGCTTATGGTGTCTGAGGCCAGATGCATCTCCATGGTTGTTGCCAGGAGATGCAGCTCTGAGACTGAGAGTAAGAGCCCAGTGTGGCTCCCTTTCTGTGCATTTGCATTTTTTTTTTTTTTTTTAAAAAGGTTTCTCAGGTCTATCTGGATTAATGCCCCACATTGAAATGCCATTTGTTGTAATGAGTTTCTGACATGTCTGGCCCCTTAGTCCAAATGAATCTTTCCTGCCAGCAGCCTGCCTAGCACAAGATTTGAACTCACAGCCCTTCGTGGTCCCAAATAATCACACAAAGGCTTATATTAATTACAAACTGTTTGACCTATGGCTCAGGCTTATTGCTAGCTAGCTTTCACATCTTAACCCATTTTTACTGATCTTTGTTTTGCCATGTGGCTTGTAGATTACCTGTACTTTCACATCTTGCTCTCGTGGTGGCAGCTTGCAGTGTCTGACTCTGTCCTCCTTCCCCTTTATCTATGCTTGGATTTTTCACCTGCCTGTAAGCTGGCTTACCATAGGCCAAAACATTTTTTTTTTTTTATTATCCAATGGTATTTCACAACATACAGAAAGATATTCCACATCAGTATTCTTTTGTGGGCTTTCCACAACATTGGGGTAAACATTTACATAAAAGTTTTACAAGGTGCAGGGAGATAAATAGCATTTCAATTGCTTGTCCTAAACACAAATTTTATGGCATTTGATAAAAAAAAAGCTCATATTTGATATTTCTTACACCTACCCACTCAGCTTTCCACAACTTTACCCCCTAACCTCCATCAAGTCTAGTTTGTGTTAACTAAATACTACTGGGCATAGAGCCATCTTGGAGTGTGGTCCCTATATACCAGGCGTCATACCATTGAGGACTCACTCTCATCTCTCATGGTTGGGTTTTGTCTGGTTTAATCTATCATTTGATTACCCCTTTCCATCCTTTACTAAGACCAAGGGAAAATGACTCACCTAGTGGAGACAGTGTGATGATGGGAGCCTTCAAGCTTCTACCTGTTGCTAGAACTCGTAGGCTCAGGAATTTACTACACCTCTCCTTGGCTCCTCAGTCAAATAAATTCAAATCTAACACCTACCTGAGTGCCTCATGGTAAAACAGAATTCTCATAAGATTACAGGTGACCAGTTTAACCCGATTGGTCAGCCAGAATGAAATGTCTGTTGAGACAGCCTGTCTTTCAAAATAGCTGGCTTCACCTTTGGCAACCAGTTTCAGAAAGGCAAGACTGCAGGAGGGACATGTGGCTTTGCACACTGTTAGTATGTTTTACTCTTGTTCGATAATAAAAAATTCTAACAAGCCAATAGCTGGAAAAGATAAGTTAGGCTGAATGTGCAGACAAAAGAAAAGGGTGAAGAAGAAGGGGGTCTCAAGAGTCTCAAGGAGCCTGGGAGCTAAATGAACTTACTTAGTTGAAAAAAATGTACCACCATATGGAAGAGAGATATGGATTAATTCAAGATGTAAGAGCTAGTTACTAACAACCCTGAGCTATAAGCTGAGCATTTATAATTAATAATAAGTCTCTGTGTGATTATTTGGGAACTGACTGGTGGGACAGAAAACTCCACCTACATAGCTCCCTATTGGCTGCAACAATTCCCTCATTCTCAAGTTCCTCACCCCATATATGGCTGCCCCTCCTGTGTGTGCTAATAAACACAGTTCTCTGTTAAAGGTCAGACTCCTATCTTTTTATATTGCCTCAGAAATCTAACAACACTAAGTATGGTGTTAAAAAAAAAAAAGGTAGCATTTATTACAGAATAATAGGTAGCACTCTCAAGGGTGAACATGTCAGTGCTATTCAAGAGCCCATGTGGAAGAAAGCATTCTGACAAGGTGAAAGTGTGCAAGCCACTCTTCCGACAGTCACAAGTAAAACACAGGAATTAAATTTTTAAACTGTTTCATTCAGAGAGCCTGCAACTAGGAATTTTCTAATGATGTCAGCATCTCAGCTATAGCCAGTGGATTACAGAAGGAAAAGCAGCAAAGGCTGTCAGCACTTCAGCCTTGCCCCTCTAGTCAGGGGGTCCATATTGTCTTTGAGATTTATGGTGTTACTGCTTTTCTTATTATCTCCTCTTTGTAGCAGGGAGGATTTATAACACCAAGGCCACAGGGTATTGCATTGCTCCTGAACTAGACTTTTTGATGACATCTAGATAGAAGATCACCTCATAGCAAATGTCCCATTAGCAGTGCATACATGGAGACTCCTTTCTACATGATGGAGAACAAATGTGTGCTGTGGGATAATGTCCTTGTACACTGTAAAGACTTGTCATTCCTATTGGGTTCATAAAATGCTGATTGGCCAGTAGCAAGGCAGGAAGTATAGAAGGGGCAATTAGACTACGAGAATTCTGGGAAGAGGAATGGCAGAGAAGCAATTGCCAGCCAGATGAAGAGGAAGCAAGATAAGAATGCTGAACTGGGAAAAGGTACTAAGCCCATGGCTAAGCATAGATAGGAAGTATAGGTTAAGTGTAAAAGTTAGTTAGTAATATGCTTGAGTTACTGACCCAGACTTTACTATAATATCAAGACTCTGAGTCAGTTATTTGTGAAGCAGCTACTGGGTATTTAGGAATTGCTGGCAGGACAGAAACGTCCAACTACAAATGTGCTCTTATGATTAGACAGAGTCTTTCCTAGTTAGGGTTACCATTTCTGTGATGAAACACCAAAGTAACTAGGGAAGGAAGGAGTTTATTTCACTCACATATCATACAGTGAGGGCAGGAACCCAGAGGAAAGAGCTGATGAAGAGGCTGTGGAGGGATGCTGCTTACTGGCTATATCCCTCTAATATTCTTGGTCTGCTTTCTTATAGAATTCAAGCCCAAAGATGAGACTACCCACAACTGGCTGGGTACTCCTCATCAATCACTAATTAAGGGCTGAGCAGTGGTGGTCTACATCTTTAATCCCAGAACTCTGTAAGCAGAAGCAAGCTGACCTCTGTGAGTTGGAGGCTACCTTGGTCTATCTGCAAAGCAAGTTTTAGGATAGCCAGAGATGTTACACAGAAAAACCCCATCTAAAAATCCAACAACCGTGCCCACCCCCAAATGTTATACAGATAGATCTTATGATCTGAGTTGAGGTTCGTTCCTTGCACATAGCTTTTATCACATTGACATAAGATCATCTAGCACAGTGCCTTTATTTCTATGTGGTGATCTGTAGGCCCTTCTTTTGACCTTCACCTCCACTCTGAGCCTTGAAGGACAAAGCCTGTGGATTACTAGCTGCATTCTGTGCTCCATGCCCTGTCCAGTAATTTCCAGTTTCCTGCCTGTGGAGATTAGAAGAGAAAGTTTGAGCTGTTTACCTGAAGTCAGTCATTTTTCCAGTCACCTGGGGAATTTCTACCATGCTCTTCCCTGGGTAGCACTGAGTATATAAGTCTAAAATGACCTTCAATAAATGGCATTCTTAGACAAATGACCCAAGCCTTGATATCTTTCAATCTCCAGGCTTGGCCTGACTTGCCAATGACCCAGCTAGCATGGGTGGTACAATGATCAGGTAGACCACTGTGTCATTGTGCTGGTCACACTTTGAGGGGTCAAAGTGAGTGATGACCAAAGGGACACTGGAGCCATTTACATGTTTGGGCAGTTTGTACACTATGTTCAGACTGTACACTATGATACATGCAGTTTTCCATGTAGCTGTTCTCCTGGCCATGGGGTTGTCAGGCCAAACAGAATTGACTCTTAGAGGAAGGGACAATGGCATGTCTTTTTTCTTTGCCAGAAACTCTCTAGTTAGTTGGTAATACTAAAATCTTCCTAGCAGTTGGGAAAGTTACTTTCCAAACTATTCAGATCATTTTTAAACTGACCATCAAGTAATAGAATAGACTTAAGATATAAAATGAAGAAAACTAAATTTAAAGGAAATTATTATGCTTTATCAGGAGGAAAAGGCCCCTTCCTTTAGTGGGCCTTAGCTAAACCTAGCCATTCCTGTCTTCCTCTTTTTCTGTCTTTTAAATGATAAGGAGAGGCACTTGTGATCTTTTCTTCTTCTTTAAAATAATATGTAAGATACACAAGGAAGAATTCTATGCTCAGTGACCCCTGAGCCTACTGAAAACTGTGTAGCCACCTAAACAGTTAGGATAGATTAAAGAACTTCTGAGAAATGGTTATAAAGAAAGCCTCCTGCTCTCAGGAAGAAAACAGGTCAATTCTGAAAGAAAACATTTGGATTCTCAGGAGTTCTGAAGACTGAGTCCAAGGTATCCTGAAATGGCAAATCATGATACTCCTCTGTTCTGCCCGAGACAGACACTGCCCATCGATTTAGTTCTTCAGTAACACTAGCTCGTGTGCAGAATGGGATGGAAGGCTGTAACTTGGTTAAAGAGAAAGTTAGAGTCGAGAGAGGCAGTCAGCTAAAGCAGTCATGATGTCACACAGTTTTAAGTTGCATTAATTAGTTATCATGTGCTCCACGGGACTTGCAGGAAAGGTGAATGAACAGAAGGCACGTTAGCCCATCAGAGTAGAGAGGAATGAATTCTGGCCTACGGTCCCTCCCTACTCACAAAGATAACTGTGCATTTCTTTCCTGAGCCAGAAGAGTCTGGTCAGCAAGAGATCTCTGCTTTCTCTGACATCACACTCTCAGGGAAGCATGCATACTCCCAAACACAGGTTGCACCAAAGCTTCAGAGGCACTGGGAATCTGAATTGGTGTCTTCAAACTACTTCCCTGAGAATTTTTTTCTGGATCCACTGAGGACATTCTCAGATGGACCACAGCTCCAGATAGTGCTGCCTCTCAGCAGAAGGTCACCATGAAGGAAGCAGAAGATGTTGTAATCATAGCACCAAGGCCCTAGCGCCCAAGAGATGTTGTTATAAAAGTCATAACAGAGAACCGATGGACTTAAGGAAAAGCAGAACTCTCAAAAAAAAAGAAAAGAATGTTGTCTTTAAAAGGCTAATGGAACATTCTGTCAATGCCTATACTCTTCTAGTTCCATATTCCTATTTTAGGCAATGCCCAGTCTACAAGGAAGACAAAGATCCTGGAGACTCTATCCCACTTTGAATTACTGAGAATCAATTTTTCTATACCATCCTTTTTTCAGAAACAACCAGTGCCCTCACCTTCTGTTTAGATTCCTGATTTTTGCATCCATGTCTTATTTACCCCCTTCTCATCTTGGACCACTCATTCCATCACTGGAACATCTATCTAGCACCAGATTCCCCATTTTGAGTTCTGGGTCTACCATTTGCCACAGGAATGATCTTGCACAGGTTTATAAACCTTTCTGTGCCTCATTTTCCCTATCTAAAATTGAGGTAGAAATGTTACCATTTGTAGGACTGTTGTGAAGACTGAGTGATTAAAATAGCAACACTAGCAAACAGAAGTATTTACACTTTCTGTTGCTGTTATGGCTATGTCCAGTGTCTTTGAAATACCATAAAAACCTTTGTCAAACATCTTTAGAATATAGCACAGTAAAACTTCAAATAAAGGGTTTTATTAAATTATAAAATAAGGAAGAAGAATCATAAATATGTATGGTAATAGAATTTTATTAAGAAGTATCTCTTACATTAAAAAGACTAAAACTTTTGTTGGCCTTCATGGCCAGGTTAACAATACATCTTGGTGTTATTTAAGACTTACTCTGCTATCCCACAGTGTATCTAGCCTGTTTGTTTACTCTGCCTTCAAGAGAACAATGTAGCAACCAACCTTACTTACCTTGAATTTTCTATGCAATTAGTTTTGATAAGCTACACTAACACAGAGCTTTAATCTTAACTTATGTACTTTTCCATGTCCCTGAAAGCAATGCAAGTGTATTTATATGTGTGTTATGGTAACAAATGAAAGCAACCTTATGCAAAATATGTCCATCATAAATGTTAAAAGCAATATTTATAGGTCGCTATTGCTTGATAATGGCATGTTTGCAGTACTGAGTGTTTTGGGGTCAGTTGGAGTCAGTGACTTAATCACTTGTAAAATTGCTGAAATTATTTCTGTAAAATATCCCTCATTTCTTCCCCCTGTGATGCCTTCTATATTGTGCAATAAATATAGAGCAAAGCCTTTTGTTAGAGACATAGCAAGGCAGGCAGTTAGCCACCAGGCAGGCATAAGATAGATACACACAGCAGAAAGCTTATAGATAAACCAGAAACCACAAACTACAGACACAGAATACATAAGAGTGGGTAATTCAAACTTGGTGAAATGCCTCCAAAGGGAAGTATTGACTTTTCTTTCCTTAATGTCACACAAACACAATGTAGTAACTCTGAGGTTATCATCCATGCATTTAAAAGATACAAACAGAAATATATCTAATAATCAATGAGCCATTCAGGAACCCAAATTGACTAGAAGTATTCACTCCTGCCCCACCTTGTTATCCAACCTCACCTCATACTCCACCTCCTCTGAGCAAGCTTGGCTCTTCCTCCTGGATGCATCCACATCCAAGATCTGTCATGATGTCCAACTAGCACTGTGGAGAGTAAGGAAGAACTGAAACAAGCTGTGAACCTGGAGCTCATGGCCTCTCCATCCCAAGAACTCCGTCTGCCGAGGAGCTGTCCGAAGAACAGAGATCCCGCTGAAATGAACCTGGAGAAAGAAGGCAGAAGAAGGTCCACTCTTCAAGCCTTTTGGCTGCAGGCTTAATGAGGACCGTCCTCTAAGATGTTGACATCAGTTTCAATAGATGACACTATGAGTATTTAGGAGTACAAAGAATTTCCATGTACTTGAACAAACTGAGTTCTGGAAGGGGAAGGTTACAGCTGGACTCTTCAGCCATCCAAGGCCATCACATATACAGACAGTTTTCAGGACACAGCCTTTAAAGCAAAGCCAGCTCTCAATGTATTGTTCTGAGGCTGTGGTGAACAGTGTACCCCATAGGAGCAGTGTCTGTCACTACTTCCACCCCAGGCTAGAATCAGAAAACAAGCAGGCTAAAGCAGGTCTTTGAATTGGAGTCTCACACTGGCCCATGGGGACAAGATTGAAAATTTAAAAACCCAAGGGAACTATGTTTAAGTTTTACTGTAGAAGCTATTCTGGGTCTTTCTTGGTGAAGATGGAGAAAAATCTTGTGCCTTGTGTAGAAGAAGGGAATTAAAAACAAAACAATAGCCGAGCAGCGGTGGCGCATTCTTTTAATTCCAGCACTTGAGTACAGAGGCAGGTGGATCTCTGTGAATTCAAGGCCAATCTGGTCTATAGAGCAAGTTTCAGGACAGCCAGGGCTACACAAAGAAACCCTGTCTGGAAAAACAAACAAAAAACCCTCTGTTCTCCTTAACATGGTTTTCCCTCAAGAGATCCTACCTTTCGACAGGTGTGAGCAACTCAATTATGAGCCAGAGTGTAACCCAGGGAAGTGAATACTCAGTGTTAGCCGTCCCTGGCCTTCAACACAGCAGTTGTGGGGAAGATCTATGTCATGTCTTCCAGGGTGATGGCCTAGCTGGCAGCAACAAGGGGACCGGGATGCCTGGATGCTTTCTCTGGGTCATGAGCTGAGTCTCACAGAGCGATGACTAATTCTTTCATAATATCATTATCTCAGCTCATAATATCTGAGAATGAAATAAAAAACTCAATATATAAATGGAATTATCAAACCTCAAACCACTGAAAATAAGTTAAAGCTGTTTTAAGGTACTTGCTTCCTTGCTGGCATTTAATTAAAATCCAAGAGCAATAATACCCACATATACTGAGCCGTTCACCATCTTTGAACCTTGATATTTTTGACTGAAATATAAAAACAATAATACATATTCCATTAGATTCAGTGATATGTGCAGTAATATGATTAGGATATAAACTGAATGATGAATTATTGGCAACACTACTTCAAGAAAGAAAGATATTAAGAGTCTTGAAATAATGGCATTTGGATGAGACAACACTTGAACTGAGGACTCACACATGAAGAAAGATGTTGAGGCCAAGAAAGCAACTGATTCTACGGTTGGAGAGTTAAAAGATAAAATGGACAACAAAACTTAGAACACTTCATGTCAAATAATCTACTTTATCCCCGTGACTACATGGTCCCTATAAAAACCCACTGGCCCAGGACACTTATTAAGAAATGTTTCTTACTGTTTGCATCTAATAAAACTTTATAATTACATGTCCAGGCTCATCTCTGGAAGTTTATACCGCACAGATCTCAGGTAGAACCGAATAATATTAAAATACACTGGATAAGACTACTATAAATACGAATGTTAGCACTGAAGCAAGGCACCTTAACTAACACTTCTGTGCATTTTTCTACGGTGTGATTCTGGGAGATAAGGCCGACCATCATCTGCCAAGTCACTGTGGCTAAGCTGGCCTGGCTTGCCCTTTGATAGATGGAAACAGTTACAACCATAATGCATGAATTTAATTAACAATAAACCACATTGAAAGCAAAGGATGAAAGCTATAAAAAATAGAGACAGGCCATTCGGGCCATGATGAAGCAAAGCTGAAGAGATTTCACACAGCCTGCTACTATGCCACTGATAAATGATCATTTGCCTTGCTTTGGCAGGCTCACCCTAAGCACGGAAATGCAGCAAGAAACCCAGTGGTACCCATAGGGCTTTTCCTGACATCAGAGTTTTCAGTCTGTACAGAATGCAGTCAAGGTACCAGGGAAAAAGCAGTCTACACAAGAAACTCTCAGAGGGTCTATTAAAGAGCTCCTAATGGTAACTTCCATGCAAAAGTTCAAACTTATCCCCTACGCTCAAAGATCATTCATGAGGTTCATGCTGCCATGCTGACCCAGAGTCTTCCTCTCGGCCTTCTGATTTTTCCTGGGTCCATTCTCCCAGGTCATCTTCATAGCCTATGCTATGTCCCATGCTGTGGAGCACACCTTTCCTGGGCAAGCCACAGGACCTCAGGTTAGACCTTCCATTGCTGTTAGAAAAGAAGTTTGCTTCTTGCCAACTCTCTATCAGACAGTTTTCGTTTCCATTTTTATTTCTAAAATTCCACCATGGAACCATGTTTATGAGGAGGGGCTACTTGCTCCCAGTGAACTTTAATTATTGGGTGTCATTTGCATATGTGAAGAATATGCAGAGAGAGAGAGATTAGTGAGGGTTACTGATTCAGAAAACAATGAAGAGCGCTGATGACATGTTCTGAAGACACAGAAGCAGAGTGAGCACAGGTGACAGATGCTGGTCCAGGTGGCAGCACAACTGTGCTATTTTCTCTCCTTGCTCTTCTCTATCAGCTCCATTATTAATAATGCTGTCTTGTACAATTTAAGTTACAGCCTGATGAATGTCATAAGGTTGTACACGCTGTGATTTTCTTTTCTTGTGTGAGTTTTGTCCTACCTTTCATAATCCATGTCCTACAATAACAGATAAACTTTTAGACTCACTTGCTTTTTTTTTCCTTGTTAAGCTCCTCAGGCTTGGAAATGAATGTTCAGAATTAAAATATATAGAACTGAGCTGAAAAATTATCCTGGTCTTGATATATTAGGAGAAGAACAAATAATATTCTAAAAGGAAAATAGATAAATAAAGAAGATTGTATTAGGCATGAGTAGATCTGAATTGGAGCCTAATTTCAGCCATTATCTGGTGAGCTCCCTGGCCTCTTGGCTCCCTATTTCTCTTCCAGCTTAATATATGTCACTGGGGTATCCAGCCTCCAAATCCAGCTGGGGTTCTGACATCTTATGAATCTACCAAGGTCGAGGGCTTTGAGTCTGAGTGAACCAGTGCAGAAAGGTGCACCCGAATTTCCCATAGTGAAGTCGGTATCAAGTTGCCCCCAAGTGCATAGTAGAATAGTGACCTTGAGTATGGACTGCAAAAGACAGATGCCAATCCATGATTGAGCTAACCTTTCTCTTGGAAAAAGCTGGGAAAACAGATGAGGCTGAAAGAGGGGCACAGTATTGCATTAGATAGTCCAGGATGAGGGGAGGGTGATGGCATAAAGGGACCTGCATCTACTTGCCTGCCAGAAAGGAAGTTCCAGCAGATAATATTGAAGACTTCCATTGAATAGGAAGCAGGTTTTATCTGTGATGTCACCAAAGCACAGAACTCCACACGCATAAGAGAGAAGCTCTCAGGGAGGTTCATTCATCCTAAGGGAAAACTGAATAAAACTATCAGCCAGTGCTGAACAACAATGACAGAAGCTAACCCATTCACCAGCCTTGTCTCTCTGGTGGCACTCAAGAATTCTAAACACTGTATTGGGAATTAAAGACTCAGACTTAGAGACTGGCCAGGAAGGGGTTATAGTGAATAGACCAGGCAGTTACATGGTAAAAGTACGTTGCATAAGTAGTCATCAAATGTCAGCTGGGGGGGGGATGATTTTGAGCCTCTTCTAATCTCAGGTCTGTGAAATATTAGGGTGCATCTTTTCCTCCCTCCAAACTGAAAATTAAGCATGAAAATAATAACAGTATTTCTTCTTCTTATTCAAGCCAAATAATCTTAGCAATAAGTGGATTAAGCAGGTGTTTATTTGAAAAGGATTATAATAGCCAAGTGACTCCTCACACCAACAAGCATGCAGTGCCTGGTGTCATTTGTAACCATCTTAAGTGCTTCCATACCTTGCGTGATTTCCCTAAGTAAAAATGTTAAGCAGTTGAATTGTAACAAGTACTCTTGAGGGTTTTTTTTTTTTTTTTTTTGAGGGGGGCATGGCAGGGGGAATGAAACAAGAACAATACATTACTTAGAATCTGTGCTTCCTGGGACAGCCCTTAACGCTTCTGCCAAAATAAATCAACCTGTGTGTAGAATTATACATACCACAATCCCAACGTCATTCATGATGAAAGACCCTTACTTCCAAACACTTAAGTCATTCAGGCCATGGCTATATACTTGGCCTTATCACCTCCAGGAGGTGCTACTGTGGCCCAACATTTGAATTATCCCATTAGGCTACAAAAGGCTCATTATTGTTTTAACTTCAGCCCAGTGGCTACACCTTAATCTACTGCTATCTCAGCCAGCAATTGTAGCTCTGCAGGTACAGGCTGGCTTCTCTAGCAATGGCCTGGCTGCTCAGGCTACAGCCTGGAAGGAATCCTGCTCCCACAGGCACAGGCCCTGTCACTGCTGCAAAAAGTAGCTTTAGCTGAATCTCTATCATTCTATTATGAATAAGACTTTAGATTTAAAGGCTGGGGTGAAAGCCTTCAAACTCAGAGAGGCTGAGTAGCAACTATCTAAGCCTCTCTCCTTGCTGGCATCTACAGAAGACTCATGCTTCTGCTTCACCAAAGCAGACAAATCTGCACCACTCCAAACCCTACCCTATTTCTTCCTGTGTCCCTCTATCTCTCTTGGATGTTCTTGTGGCTCTATGATTATTTCCTATCAACTAGTTGCTAATGCAGCTTCCTGACCCAATGTTAATTTTATTTAATTAACATAAATGCAAACTTGGGGTTCACAGTGTGATAGAATATCCCCCAACAGCTTATCCTAGCATTCATCTGTCTTACACCAGTTGCTAAATAGTGTTAAGAAATCACACAAACACACACATACACACACACAAAACGAGAGATCCAAGCTGTGCATTTGTCTTTAATTACAACATAAACTTCTCCCTCTTCTCTCTCTCTCTCTCTCTCTCTCTCTCTCTCTCTCTCTCTCTCTCTCTCTCACACACACACACACACACACACACACACACAAAGAGAGATATCCAAAAGCTTTGCATTTATGTCTTAACACAACATGACCCACACACACACACACACAATGTCCACATTGCATAATTGTGCCTTCAGTCTCGACAAAGTCTTCCAGATTGACCACATCTCCCGATCTCCGCATTTATTTCAAATTCTGCTCATTCTCAGCAGATTTCAGCTTGCTGCTTCACTAACCAGCAATCTGGAGAAGCCCTTATCTCTTTAGAGCAGCATTTCCTCACATTGTGTCAATATTGTGAGAAAGCCTCCCAGGTCTGCCCCTGTCCTTCGCTTCTGTGTCCCTGTCTCCACAGGAGCATCAGCCTTCCACCCACGCTGAGCAATGACTACCCTCCTTCTCCCAGATAGTCACATTTTAATTTCACCTTTTCTATGTCTGTAATCTTTCTCAACCCCTGCCAGGCCACTTGCATTTGACATTTAAACATTTTTGTGTCTTCCCTTGCTCAAAAAGTTTCCAAGACTTCACATTCCTTTTAAACCATCACTAATGTCTTTTCTAGTATCATAGGCACATTTCTCAATGAATAGCTCACATTCGCAGCCTCTATTCCATGTCTAGCTAACTCCCATAGGAATGGGAAGAAGTGTTGCCATTTACTATCCTTGAGCCATTTCACTCACTCAGTGAATTTTCATATGATCCTTGATACATATGTATATAAAATAAATTCATAAGTTAAATATTTACAGATACTCACTTAAAAGCTTTTATTTTAAAAAGAATTGCATGGTATACATGTAATTTACCACTTATTAAATATTAGCAAATTTGAACACTGTGTTGATTGGATTTTATCAATTTAACACAAACCTAGCCATACCTGAGAAGAGGAACAGCCACTATTGCACAATTGGGGATGCCTTGCCAGCTGGTCATTGTTATGGTTAGACTGCACAGCTGGATTGTTCCTCTCCTTTGCCAGCTAACCTAGAAACTTCAGATTCTATGAAAGCTAGTCCTCAGGGAGAAGTCTTCCAGGTCAGTTCCAGCTTGATCACTCCAAGTCCTGGGTTCAAAATGTAGTGTCTTCAGCAATCGGGTCTTTCCTTCAAGTGCCAGGAAGCTACAAAGGGCAATGGCAAAAATCATATTGTTTGGGAAATCTCTGGGCCCATCCCCTGACCAGCACTGGGGTTGGAATTAGATGTGGGGGGCGAGGGGGTGCACGATCATGTGCATTAACATGCTATGTGCTGTAACTCCACCCAACAGATAGGGAATATATACTCTTCTTAGTGGGGCACTGAGTGCTCTCTAAATGTTGTCACGTCTTTTTTGAAACATTAGGTCCTTGCATGTTCTCAGCCCACATTGGGATAAAGTGGAAGCCGTGGTAGTTCTAACCCCAGATAACACAAACACCGAGAGACCCAACAATCTAGGGCTGAATAAATGGTGGCTATGGAGGAAATCAGAGAGGAAATTAAAAATCTCCTAGAACTAAATGAGCACAAGAGCCCAATCTGTCAGAACCTCTATGTCCTGCCATGATAATCTAAGGAGGGAGATTTATCTATATGTGCTTTTTATTAAAAACTGTCAGAAAATCTCAAATAACCTAGCGATGACTTCAATAGCCTAGAAAAATCAACAAGAAGCCAAATTTAAGTTCAACAGACAGAAAGTCATAACAAAGATTAGGGCTAAATTAGCAATGGAGAACTAAAGAACAATACATTAAGTTAATTAAGCAAAGAGTTGGCTCTATGAAAAGGTCAACAGTATCAACAAACCCTTAGCCAAACTTACCCAAAGAAAGAGAAGTCCCAGATTAATAAAATTCAGACAGTATGATTCTACACTATAATCAACCCCACGAACTCCACAATAAACATTTTACATCTGATAAACACTTTTTAGTAAAATTTTAAGATAAAAGGTCAACATAAAACACTAGTAGTTTTTATATATACAAATAATGTGTATGTGTGCATTATTAATATAACTTGCAGAAAAAAACTGAAAATATCCTGTTAACAATAACTTAAGAAATTTCTAGAAATACACAGTCAGTGAAGTGATAGGCTTTGCAATGAAACATCAAGACCCTGAAAAGTGAAACTGTGGAAGAAAACAAGGATGAAAAGACATTCCATACTTCTGGATTGCAGAATTAATATTGTGAAAATGGCTGTACTACCAAGAGTAATGTGCACATTAACTTTAATATCTGTAAACATTCCAATGACATTTTTCTATAGACTAGAAAAATATGAAATAAACTCACATGGAAACAAAGAAGACCACACATCTTCAAAGCAACACAAAAGAGAAAAAAAAAAACCATTAGAGGTCACCGCCTGACCTCAAACTACACTGCAGATCCATAGTGACAAAGAGCCTACTGTTGGTGCAGAAACAGAGAGATAACCCAACAGAACAGAAAGAGGATCCTAAAATAAGCCTGTGCATCTTCATCTCCCTAACTTCCGACAAATATGTCACAAGCACACGCTGGGGAAAGCTCATACAGTATATGGTAGCAGCAAAACTCTAAATCCACTCAGGAGTGAAAAGCATCCATCTCTCTTACTCTTCATAAAAATCAGTTCAAACCTAACTTGCAAGCAGTGGTTCTCACTCTTGCTAATGCTGCAGCCTCTTCAAACAGCAGATAGTGCTGCCCTGAGTAGGTGGTCTTATATAAAAAAGTAGGCTGAGCAAGCTAGAGATGCAAGTCAGTAAGCAGCAGTCCTCCCTTGCCTCTGCATCTATTTCTCTGGGTTTCTGCCTGAGTTCTCACTCCGAGTTCCCTGGACAATGAGCTACAAACTGTAAAGTAAAACATATCCTTTTCTCCCCAAGTTTGCATTTGGTTATGGTCCTTTATCACAACACTAAAATCCTGGACACTGAAACACCCAGGCTCAGAAGATAAGTGTCAATGTTCTCATAAGTGAATCATTGTATCTAACTTTTGTTTATATTTATTTACATTGTATGACTGTGTATAAACGTAGTGAAATTAGAAAGCAGACCATGAGAAGGGAGAAAGACTTCCAAAAGAGGAGTGGAGAGGTTTGTGGAACATATTTGATGTGTAAATAGTAAAAGAAATACTCGGTGGGGTGTGTGGTATGTGTGTGTGTGTGTGCCCCAGTATAAGTAGGGAGAAGGTAGAGAAATGCCTGAGGATCAGCCAACACAATGTATCAAAATGCCGTAAGGAAACATATTAATTTGTATGCTAATTAAAAAATAACATTAAATTTTAAAATGAAATATTTCTTCTGAAACTATGTCTCCAGGCACTCAGATAATCAATTATAACTCTTGCAATTAAATGTTCAAGAAGGTTATTTTTCTACTATAAAATCACATGTTGCTACCACATTTCTAAAGAGCTGTTTTTCTACCCTACTTTTTCAGATCTTAACTTTTAAAGTAAAACCTTAAACTTTTAACATACATTTGTTAAAATTTATGCCATGAAGTAACATATTTAAATAGCAAAGCTTTACAGTTTTTAAGCATTTATTTCATGTGTGTGACACCAGGACACTATCAGGAGCTGCTTCTCACCTTCAGTCCCAGGGAGCTCCAGCTCCAAACATCAAATTCAAGTGCCCAGTCAGGCTGCTCCGCAGCGCTACTCAGCCTAGAAAACCGTCCAGAAGGAAGTGGTGGTCAGGAGATATTTTTTCATTTTTGATAGTTTTCTAACTCACATCTAAATTTCCCAAAACTGAATGAATCCTTCATCATGTCTGCTGGAATTACTTGGTTTCATAGCCACTGTAAATGGTCTAGCGACAGTGGGGGAGTCAAGCGGGGCTAGTGAACCCCTCCTCCAGGCTTGACTTTTAGCCTCCTTCTGGCCCCAGCCAAGAGTATACCAGCCTGTGCCTCTTGGCAGACAGCTTGCCAGAGCCAGGGAACCTCTGGGCAAGGCAGCCATCACACAGGAAAGCTTTAACAAGTACAGCAAAGGACACTGCCATGTTCTCTGGTAACGTGAATAAACAATCTCCTCTTCCTAAAGTCAGTTTGGCAGGATTGTTTATACGTCTCATTAATCAGAATGTCTACAGTTTTGTGTTCTTACCGAGTTTTAATACCAGACTAAGCCAGCTCCACAAAACAATTTAGAAAGATTTTTCACTTCATCACACTCCAGAACATGCTGGAAAGCTGTAGTTCATGTCCCTGCCATCCATGTTAAGACATATTGACAAATAGACACTCAGCCAAGGAGGAACATAAAACAACAATACACCTTTTATTATTGCTACCACTGGACTGAAGAATAGCTCAGGGGCTGTTTTTTGGTTTGTGATTTTTGGTTTTTGGTCTTTGGTTTTTTTTTTTCCATGGAACCTCAAGGGCTGGAAGCTTCTGGAAAGCTGTGACCTGCACTACCACTCCCCTGGCATATAATGGGGGTAAGCAGGCTGGAGAACTCTCTTAAATTAACTTTGCTTATCTCATTTTCCTAAAGAATTGTGTATTTTATTCTAATTTTTTAAAGTCTAGTTACATCTTTCTCATTCTTAAGGCTTTACCTTGTCATTTTCTTCTTTTATCCAGTTCCCACATTTCTGGGAACTTGCTCATACAATACACAAAAATCAGAACAGGTTAAAGAATGAAGCATGTGACCTGAAAATGTAAAACTCCAGAAGAAAACAGAGAAGCTTCTCATTACTGGTCTTGGCAAACACGCTTCAGAGTATCACCCCAACACCACCAAGAACAAAACCAAAACTAGATGGATGAGGCTTTATTTTGTATTGTTCTTTGTGTATTTCTGCAAATGGGTCTTTCAGCCTTTCACCAGAATGTGTGAATTTGCTGAAGTTGTTTATGCAGCTATGCTATAGGCTTTCTAAGAGCTGGGGTGTGTGTGTGTGTGTGTGTGTGTGTGTGTGTGTGTGTGAAATCTATGTACACTTTTGTGCATGCTCTATGTACATTAGTACACAGGTGCATATCTTGTATATATGAACATGAATATGAAGGACTGGAGTTAGTTGATGTAGGGTCACCCTCTACTTTATTTTTTGAGATGAGATCTATCACTGAAACTCATAGTTTCAATTTTACTAGGCTATCTGGACAAGAAACTCAAGGAATCCTCCTGCCTCTGGGGGATCTGGGCTTTGTGATCCCTTTGTGCCTCTTCTCCAGGCTGCAGACACAGATGTGCACCTCCACACTGATGTTTTAAGTGTGTGCCTTGCTTTACTTTACCTGACTTGATTTTTCACTTCATTCTTTTTACTCATTGACTTTTTTTCCTGCTATGCAGCATGAATTCCAATTGTAATGAAAGAAACTCAGGGAAAGGCTGAAATATCAGAGAGAGGAAACACCACAGTGAAATCTCACCCAGCTGTCTTCCAGCTTCCTCAGCCTTGATCCTGGTCGCTTCTAATTGCTGCTGTTTTTCTAAGCCTGCTTTAAAGACCCTTCTTGCCCAGCTGTATCCTATCCAGGTTAGGATTAAAGGCGTGAGCTACTCTATTTGGTAGTCAGCCTTGAACTCACAGAAAGATCTCTGTCTCTGGAGTTATGGGATTAAAAAAGGTGTAGGAATAAAAAGTGTGTGCCATTGAAACCCAGCTGTTTGGCTTTGTACTCAAAGATCTAGAACTCTCGGATCTATGTCTGTCTAGTTTTTGACTGGGAGTTGATCTCTTGATATTCTAGGTTTTATTAAATATGTAGCATATCACCGCACTGCTATGCATTTGGTTTTACCAGTGGCTCATTGTGAGCATTTATTAAATTCAGGTTAGGCACTGCCACATGCAGACATTAAATTCCTGTATTTAGGAGTGCTTGCCCTGTTCTTTGCTCCCTCACCTTTGCACTCACTTCTGATTTTAGAAAACTTTAAATAGTTTGACTAGCTGCTGTGCTGCTCATTGTCTGTGAACTTGACACAAATTAGGGTCACCTGGAAGAGGGCGCCTCAGCTGAGAAAAGGCCTCCCTCATAGGTAAGTATGTGGGCTGCTTTCTTGATTGATGATTGATGTGTGAGAGGCACACCACTGTGGGTGGTGCAGCCCTGGGCTGGTGACCTGTGTGCTATAGGAAAGCAGGTTAAACAAGATGTGAAGAGCATCTTCGGTTCTTCTGTTAAAGGTATGTAGGCTCATTATTTCTATTTACATTCTTTAACTATTGTAGCCAGAGACTTTCATCAGGACTGCTCGTCAGTCTGCCAGCTCCCAAATAACCACCCAGAGACTAATTGTTAATTATAGATGCTCAGCTAATAGCTTAGGTTTGTTGGTAACTGTCTTACATCTTAAATCAACCCATATTTCTTATCTATGCTCTACCACATAGCAGTGCCTTTTCAGCACAGCATGTTCTGCTTTCTGGGTCTGGCTGGAGATGCTGTGACTCTGCCCTTTTACTTCCCTGTGTCCACTCAGTTTGGTTCTCCTGCCTAATGTCTTTCTGCTCAGATATTGACCAGTCAGCTCTTTATTAAGCCAATGAGAGCAATACATATTCATAGTGTACGAAAAAGCTTATTCCACAGCAAATTATTGCCCAACTGTTATAAGTATAAACTAATGTTAAAAATTGTATTTTTTTTTCTTGAAAGCAACCTAGTTTTTCTTATTAAAGCTTACAAAGTGTCCTTTTTAATTTTTTGAAATTAAAATTTAACCCACACATTTTTACTCCCCTAATGATTTTTTTAATTCAGATCTCACTTCTAAATTGTATTTTCTCATTTCTTAGAGTTTCTTCTTAATATTGTTTTCTATTTATGCAGCCTTTTCTTGACTCTGAGAAGTTTCATTACTGTGTTCTCATTTTTGCCTTCTTTCATTTTGGCTAAGCCAAACCTACTTTATTTTAATTTTCCAATATTAAATCTCTCCCTTTAGGCCTGTCATTATTTCAAATTTTCAGTGTTTGCTACATAATATCTTAGTTTCTTTTGTGTTCCCCTTCTCATAAACACAGGCATATAACCACCCATACCAACAGCAATAAACTTCAAGGTCTGGCTTGCCTTTGCAGGAAGATCAATGGCAATGGGCTAGACACCCTTGGATTCTCTAATTTATGAAGTAAAAAGTCATTGAATTAATGAACTGCCCTTAGCATATTGAGACAAAATGAGCCATGAAAAAGAGCAGCACCCACTCCACAGTTTTGATCCCAACCAGAGAGAATGGTGTGAGCAAGGCCAAGTGCCTCTGGGGCTACTGACTACCACAGCCTGGCAAGCCAGGCTCCTGCCAGGCTCCATTATCACTCACTGATGTGAAAGCTGTCATCCCAGGCTATAAGCAGATCCCTATGAACCTGGGGCTACAAACAGCCAGGCACTTCTTCCAGGCTGTTTTCTTCCCTGGCAGGGTTTAGCTGCTTCCAAGGAGTTCAAAGCAAATAAGTGAGATCAAACAGAGAGAATTTAATGTCTCCTATCCACTGGGGAGGGTTATATTACCATCTTTTAAAACTAAAATGTGAAAAATCATCACTATCTTTAAAAGAGATACTTGCCATAGGTTGATGTGAAGCTAGAACACCCTGTTCTAGATATTCAGCTTAGAGCCAGATAGGCCTATGCCCTTCATCAGCTACACAGGCTAAGGGTACCCCTCTTCCCAACAACCTTGGGAAATTTAACAGTTCAAACATAAAAAAAAAAAAATGCTTTTTGGAGGTAAAATACTGCTGAACAAAACTAATGCTATTATTAATATCCATACAAATCAGAGTTATGATACAAATAAAATGACTGCCTCAATTAGTAACAAAACTCTGTCACTAGAAGCGTTTGTGAAGTTGTACAGCCTCTCAGGGATGCATGGGGACAATGATGCATAGGACATTAGCATCACAAATCTCAAAGCCTCATGTCAATTTTTTAAGTCTAATATTTATTTAGCACTTGGAAGTGGCATAAACCTGGGAACAAAAATTTCCTCAAAGTTAAATTCAACTCTATGAATTTGAAATCAAGAAGGAGCAAATATATAATACAGACTGTGGTAAAGGGTAGCCTTAATGTGGGGTGAATGTATGCAGATTTCTCCACTAACGACAGAAAAATTACAGTGGGAATTCTCTCCATGAAATAACAAGCTGCAGCCCATTGGCATCACTCTGGCAGGCTGAGGGAGCAGTGGGTCCCAGGTTTAATTAGCAAAAGTTGCCAAATTATTTTTCTCTTGCCTTAGGCTACAAACCCAGTTGCACCTTTGCAGCCTCAAAACTCAAAGTCTCTAGTCTGTCCCTACATGGGGTGTAACTTCATAGGCTACAAGTTATCATGTTCAACTGAAGACTAAGCACAAGTGCCCTCTTTATCAATCATCAAATGCAATATGCCCAGGAAACCAAGGGGTCCAGTTGAATGGCTTCCTCCAGATAGCCCTTGTTGTGAAATATTACTTTAACTAGGCAAAGATGTGTAACACTTCTTCATGCTGCAGAATATTGCTTTAACTATGTAAAGGTGTGCTACATTTGTTTGTGATGAATTTGATTAATGATAAAAGATGTGTCACTGTTCTACCTTGCCTGCCTAAGGCACCTGATTGGTCTAATAAAACCATGATTGACCAATAGCTATGCAGTAAAAGAAAAGATGGGGCTGACAGACAGAGTAGGAGGAGGAATCTAGGCTCCGAGAAGAGAGAACAAGGAAAAGAGAGAGAGAGAGGACCAGGGCCAGACAGACACAGAGGACACAGTGAAAGCAGGACATACAGAATGAACGAAGGTAAAAAAGACCCAAGGTAATGGAGATGGGGAGAAACAGGTTAATATAAATTATAAGAGCTAACAGGAAGCAAGCAAAAGGATGGGCATTCATAACCAATAATAAGTAAGTCTCCATGTCATGATTTGGAAGCTGATGTGAAGCCCAAAAGAAAAAGACTGCTGTACTTCCTCCTGTAGTCAAAGACAAAGATCTCAGACAGAGAATTGATTTGACTTTAGGTGTCTGTTTAATGTAGTTAATTCAGTCATTCAATCAACATTAACCAAATGACCATTTGTTTTCTGAATAAAGTCATATTTTTTTATCTGTGTATATCCTTGTTCAAGGTCCCTTCCCCCTCCCACCCCTTCCAGTCACTCTCATTCTCCACATCTCTTTATTTCCTCCCCAGCAAGGGCAGGAGGTCCCAAGGTCCCAATATGGCTTAGTTCAGCATCCACTCCTGGCAGATCCACTTTCCTCATCCCCAACATCAAGACTGGATCAGGTGTTCCTCTGGAGGGAGTGGGATCCAAGCTGTTCAGTGGTTGTGGTTTGCAGCTTGAACATTTTTGCTTTTTGCTTTTTTGTTTAGAGGCCACTAATGAGTGAGGATATGCCCTGTTTATCTTTCTGGGTTTGTCATACCTCGCTCAGGAGGATATTCTCCAAATCCATCCATTTTCCTGAAAATTTTAGGATATCATTTTTTTTCTTACTGCTAAGTAGTACTCCATTTTGTAGAT
Organism: Sigmodon hispidus; assembly: GCA_004025045.1. NCBI lineage: Eukaryota > Metazoa > Chordata > Mammalia > Rodentia > Cricetidae > Sigmodon > Sigmodon hispidus. The sequence goes on along the minus strand of PVIH01017962.1, from coordinate 12,535 downwards.
GTACCACAGTTTGATAATCCATTCTTCAGTTGAGGGGCATCTAGATTGTTTCCAGGTTTTTGCTCTTATGAATAATGCTATTATGAATATAGTTGAGCTAATGCCATTGAAGTATGAATGTGCATTTTTAGGGTATACACACAGAAGTGATATTACTGGATCCTTGGGGAGATTGATTCCCAGTTTTCAAAGAAACAGCCATAGTGCATTGCACAGTGGCTGAACAAGCTTACACTCCCACCAACAATGGAGAAGTGTTCCCCTTGCTCCGCAACCTCTCCAGCATAGGCTGTCATCTGTGTCTTTTATCTTAGCCAACTTGACAGGAGTAAGGTGGTATCTCAAAGTTGTTTTGATTTGCATTTCTCTGATGACTAAAGATGATGAGCACTTTTTCAAGTGCCTTTCAGTCATTTGTAATCCTTCTGCTGAGAATTCCCTTTTTAGTTCTGAACCCCATTTTTTGATTGGGTTATTCAAGGTTTTGGGCTCTACTTTCTTGAGTTCTCTATATATTTTAGAGATCAGTTCTCTATGACTTGTGCGGTTGGTGAAAATCTTTTCCCATTCTGTAGGCTGTCGTTTTGCCCTATTGACTGTGTCCTTGGCTTTACAGAAGCTTCTCAGTTTCAGGAGGTCCCACTTATTGATTGTTATTCTTAGTGTCTGTGCCACTGGTGTTATATTTAGGAAGTGGTCGCCTGTGCCAATTAGTAGAAGTGTATTTCCCATTTTCTTTTCTATCAAGTTTAAAGTGGCTGGGTTTATGTTGAGGTCTTTGATCTACTTGTGTTTGAGTTTTGTGCAGGGTGACAGGCTTGGATCTATTTGCATTTTTCTACATACTACCATCCAGCTATGCCAACACCATTTGTTAAAGATACTATCTTTTTTCCATTGAATGTTTTGGTCCTCTTTGTCAAAGATCAGATGTTTATAGGTTTTTGGGTTAATGCCCGAATCCTCAATTCAATTCCATTGATCCACAAGTCTGTTTTTATGCCAGTACCAGGCTGTTTTTATTACTATAACTCTATAGTACAACTTGAAATCTGGGATGGTGAAGCCTCCTGAGGTTCTTTTGTTGAATAAAATTGTTTTGGCAATCCTGGCTTTCCTGTTATTCAAAATGAAGTTGAGTATTGTTCTTTCAAGAGCCTTAAATATTGTGCTGGGATTTTGATGGGAAGTGCATTGAATCTGTAGATTGCTTTTGGTAAAATTGCCATTTTTACTATGTTGATTCTACCTATCCAGGAATATGAGAGATCTTTCCATTTTCTGATAACCTCTTCAATTTCTTTCTTCAGTGATTTAAAATTTTTGTTAAATACATCTGTTACTTCTTTGGTTATAGTTACTCCAAGGTATTTGATGCTATTTGTAGCTATTATAAAGGATGTTGCTTCCTTATTTCTTTTCCAGCCCTTTTATCTTTAGTGTATAGGAGGGCTACTGATTTCTTTGAGTTAATCTTGTATCCTGCTGCATTGCTGAAGGTGTTTATCTACTGTAGAAGTTCCCTGGTAGAATTTTGTGGGTAACTTATGTATACAATCATATCGTATACAAATAGAGATAGTTCCACTTCTTTTCCTATTTGTATCCCCTTAATCTCCTTTCATTCTCTTATTGCTTTAGCTAAAACTTCAAGAACTATATTGAATAGATAAGGTAAGAGAGGACATCCTTGTCTAGTTCCTGATTTTAGTGGGATTGCTTTGAGTTTTTCTCCACTAAGATTGATGTTGCCTGTTGGCTTTCTTGTAACTCGCCTTTGTTATATTTAAATATTTCTCTTGTATTCCTGATCTCTCCAGGGCTTTTATCATAAAAGAGTATTAGATTTTGACAAAGGCCTTTTCAGCATCTAAGGATATGATCATGTGGTTTTTTTCCTTCAGTTTGTTTATATGATGGATGTCATTTGCGGTTTTTGGTATGTTTAACCACCCCTGCATTTCAGAGATGAAGCCTACTTGGTCATGGTAGATGATATTTTTTATATATTGGTGTGTACGGTTTGCCAAAATTTTGTTGAGAATTTTAGCATCAACATTCATGAGGGAAATTGGTCTGTAATTCTCATTCTTTTGTGTGTCTTTGAGTGGCTTGGGTATTAGGGTAATTGTGGCCTTATAAAAGGAATTTGGCAATATCCCTTCAGTTTCTACTGTGTGAAATAGTTTGAGGAGTAATGATAGTAATTCTTCTTTGAATGTCTGGTAGAATTCTGCACTGAAACCATCTGGACTTGGTTTTTTTTTTTTTTTTTTTTTTTTTTTTTTTTTTTTTGGGGGG